>JAODAL010007481.1:0-124838 GCA_025379985.1 Phyllomedusa bahiana | reverse complement strand
CCCCCCCCCCCCCCCCTTTTACAGCGCGGGCGGCGCTTAGGGCAGCTGTGGTGTTCGGGGCAGCCGCAGCGTTCAGGGTCAGTGCGGCAGTCTCGCTGGCTCCACGCTCCTCAGCGAGTGCAGCGCGGCGGGCCGCCATTTTGGGGTCTCCTCGCTGTGTGCGGGCAGGCAGAGGGGAAGCGTCCTTGTTGCCACTCCTAAGGACGTACCTGTCCATCCGTTCGTGCGCCGGAGCTGAGAGGCACACAGAGCTGCAAGCGGGAGCCGGTTTACACCGCCGGAGCGGCTATTGAGCGGGTCGGAGCAGGAGGGTAGCGGGGAGCTCTAAGCGCTTACATCCACACGCCAGCGCCGGAAGTCCCCACTTCTTAACCTATGGGCAAGTTATGAGTTTTTTGAAAGGTAGAGTTCTCCGCCTAGAAATGGAAGCCTCAACTATACGTTCAAACGGGATTTTTAGGCCCTATGTCGAGTCTTCATTCCCTATCTGCTATATATAGTAAACTGAGGGAACTAAATATTCAAGTATGGGAAGATAGGCTATTTTCCGGCTGTGAGAAAGTCTTCCCAGATCTTGCAATGCCAGAGTCAGCCTTAAAGGGCTGGAACCAAACGTGTCAAGCAGTCATAAATGAAAAATGCCGGGAATCGCATTTTAAATTTATACATAAAGCCATTTTTGGGTTCAACATACCTCCCCACCCCTTTGCTCCCAACCGTATCCTAGCATGTCCCAAATGTGGAGAGCCCAAAACTGACATGATACATAGTATGTGGTTTTGTCATGCATCTCAGACCTTTTGGAAATCTCTGGTCACCATTCTGAAAGACTCGGGAGAGTTTACGCTTCCTCTCACGCCCAAAGCCCTTCTATTTCACGACCTCCCTGAGGGCTCAAAACACTGTGCCTTGTTACGGATCATTTTGTTGGCTGCAAAGCGATCCTTATTAGCTAAGTGGCTTGAGCCGGAGATACCCTCCATGGGGGACGTCTTATCCCAAGTAAAATATTACCTCTACATGGACCGGTTGGAGACTGAAGTACACAAATTATCCCAAAACCGAAAGATTTTTTGCTCGATGGACCCCTTTCATTAAGGTATTTCTAGACAGGGAAGAGATTAGGTCACTCGTAACCCCATTTCAACTGACTAAGTGGTATTTAGAAGGGGAATTGACCAACACGCTGGGGGTACTCAAGGTTTAACGCCCCTCACCTAGCAGACGGAATTATACCTTGGAAGGCCCTGGGGAATCATAGGGATAGGCTATCCATACGTTTCAGACAGTCTGAATCTGACTAACCGATATTTGTTGTTATATTGGCACAAACACTATACCTCTGGCGGAAACGTCACTACTTTATTTTGCTTGTGTTATAAGACCATTTTTCTCCTTAAGTTTTTGTTTTGTTTTACCCTGATACCTATACTAGCCAGCAGAGACTATATAGCCGCAGTGCACTGCTCGCATGTATCATTGCATTGTCTCCTGTGTTTGGCAGATGACAGGTCTCAAGATTTTGCGAAGGTCCACCTGAACCTTGAGATTCAGAAACAGGAATACTGTTATTGACCATGCTTTGGTATCGGTATGTCGTTTCAAAGATATTTGTTCGTAAAATGACATATGATCATGTACTCTTAGTTGTACCACACTTGTTTTCTTATGCTGTTGAAAATAATAAAAATATGTGGGAAAAAAAAAAAAAAAAAAAAAAACAGGAAGTGTCAGACGATTATTAGGCTTCGGGGCCAAAGTAAAAACTGCAGGACTTAATTAATTAAAAAAAATACTGAAAGTGATATGGGAAAAAAAAAAAAAAAAGTCCTAAAAAATGTGTTTAACAATAAGTCATTTTTTGATGACACATTCCCTTTAAGCCAAAAAATAGATCAGGATCAAGGCCAGGAAGGTGTCCGAGAAATAAGGACCTCGGTACCTTAAAGCAAATACCATTGCAACAAAAGCCAGACCAAAGCAGGAATTGCATAGTGAGCAGACACTGTGGCGAGGGTTTGGAGGCTCTTACTGGCTTAAATAGGCCGCAAGGATTGAATGGCATCTGGTTGCCATTGTGACCAGACATCCTTCCCTGCAACAACATTGGCGCGAGCTTGTTGCATAGCAATGTGCACCAGAGGACACAGCAGCGAGTACAGCACTGTAAGAACTCTTGGTATCAATTACCTATTACAAAAACACAGACATAACCTTTGTAGATATCGTACAGTGCCTATAAAAACATAGTCTATGCAGCTTTACAAAACTTGTCCCAAAAGGACAATCCCTTCTGAGTAATAAGGCACAAATGCCTAATATAAATTCGGGACAATCTGTAATGAATGGTGGCATTCAAACAGTCAACTCAGTTTAACTCTCTCAACATGAACATATTTTAATAAATTACATTAATGCAACTCCAACATATACATACATTTATAACCCTGTTTAACAAACAACTATTCCCTATCTAAAAGAAAGGAAATGGAGAATTAACAAGCTTTAAGGTTTCACAAGAACTGTAAATTCTAAAAGAACATAAACACTGTACGGTCAGTAATCGGAAATTGTTAAAAACTCCAGCTCAGATTATTTTAGTTCTCTTTTACGATCGCGCTTTTTAATTCTCCATTCTTCAGTTTTTCGAGTTGCTCTCTAAAACTTCCAGTTTCCACTGAACACACTCTAGGAGGTCTGGTATCATGCCCAGGGGGTTCAATTGCAAGAGGCTGGTGAGCGACGACTTCTCCTTGTTGATATAGGGGTATCATGCGACTAGAACATGTTGCATTGCTGGGAGTTTCTGTTTGTCTGAATAAGGTTTTCTTAATTTCAACTTTATATCTTTTTATGTCAGGAGTTGCAGCCTCGTCCTGGCTTGAGTCCAATACAAATTTGTATGTCTGACGTGCCTTTTTGTCCATCTGAGAGACAGTCTCCGCTGCTTGATGGCTGGGTACAGACTTTTTAGGCCTCCTTGATTTACGATCAGAACTGGGTTTCTTTTTTTTCCTTTTGCCTTGATTTTCAATTAACATTCTCTTCTGCTCCTTTTTGCGTAAGCAAATGTTTCTGAAAATAATAGAACATTCTGATTTTAAAATCAGTAAGAGACAGATTTCATTTCTGAGAGGTTTTAAACCCATGTATACTTTTTATATATGGTGGAGCTAAACATATGCTCCCTTACCCCCTTGGACACCATACTTTGGCAAACCATCTCTGTTGATGCCCATGTTCTTGTATATTATGTTTGTTCAACCCATATCTTTTCTGATATGGTATACAATTGTATGCGCAACGTGATTTTTACATATACCTTCCTTAGCTTAGTTAAGCAGCCTTTTTGCCCTTGAATGTCTCTCTGTGTTTAATTCAGCCAGATATCACTAGTCTGATCGGGCTCCGTTACATGGAGGCGACCATCTGTTTATGGCCGCTCCCTAGCAATGGCCCGACGACTTGCGATACGTTTATATAGGAGCATGTCTAGTTTTACCATAAGAGGCTAAGGGAGCATATGTTTAGCTCTACCATATGTTTAGGTCCACCATCTATATATAGGACCATATGTCTAGCTCTACCATAAGAGGTTAAGGGAGCATATGTTTAGCTCTACCATATGTTTAGGTCCACTATCTGTATATAGGACCATAAGTCTAGCTCTACCATAAGAGATTAAGGAACCATGATTAGCTCTGCAATATATTTAGCTTAAAAATCAGTTGATATAAAGACGTATATTTAGCTAATATACGGTGTGCAATGGGCCAAAGGAGCAAATGTTTATCTCTGCCGTACGTTGAGCTCTACCATATGAATTGGCTCCACCATAAACACCAGTGGATCCAGAGATGCACATTTTGCCAACACATGATGTCCAGATGGTCAAGGGAGCATATGTTTAGCTCTGCCATATGTTCTATTACATCATGTATAGGAGCATATGTCTAGGTCTACCATAAGTAGTTAAGGGCGCATATATTTGGCTCTACCATTTGTTTAGCTCCACAATACATGTAGGAGCATACATCTAGCCCAACCATAAACACCAGTAGATGTAAAGATGTATATTTTGCAAATATATGGTGTCCCTGGGGTTAAGGGAGCATATGTTTAAAAATTTTTGAAGATCCAGCGTAGGTAGCGTAAAAACAGGATATTTAATTTAAAAAAGTATTACACAAGCATCATCAAAAATAGTGTCTTGAACTGAGACTTGAACAGCTGTGATCAAGAACCGACCTGGTTCGAAACACATAAGCGTGTTCTCAGTATAAGATGCTATTTTAGATGTTGCTTGTGTAATACTTTTTTCAATAAAATATCCTGTTTTTACGCTACCTACGTTGGGTCTTCAAAATTTGTTGGAATTTAAGCCGAGGGCCGACAGCGAAGAGACTACAGGTGTTCTTTAATGATGTTTCCCAATGATGTTTTCAAATCAAGCCCAAGAGACGGGTAAGCAGGTATTTGCTTTATTGATCATATGTTTAGCTCGACTAGATGTTTAACTCCAATATATATATATATATATATATATATATATATATTATTATATATATATATATATATATATATATATATATATATATATATATATAAAAGCATGTTTAGTTTTACCATAAACACCAGTGCATATAAAGACGTGTATTTCACCAAGATAGTGTCCAAGAGGTTTAAGGGAGCATATATTTAGCTCCACCATACGTTTAGCTCCACCATATGAATAGGAGATCTATTTAGACCTATACTCCTCCTGTGGGCCCCTTTAGAAACACCATCTTTGGAGTTAGCGCACTACGCCATCTCCGTTCCTTTGGCCGCCATATAGTTTTCAGCTACTACATTTGGCTGGAAAGCCTGGACGTTTTATTTTGTCCTTACTGTCCGTTCCCTCCCTCAAAATCTCCTGATGAGCACTGGAATCGGTGCAGAAACATATCAGGACGGGACATTGCTATGTGTTTAGCATAGGGGCTAATGTGTGCAGGGTACAGGCTGGTGACGGGGATCGCCCTTTTTCAGTGTGGTTACCCTGTGTTCTATTTGGAAAGGTGAACATAGGCCAAATAGGGATTTAATAAGATGTAATGATTCCCTCTGCCCCGTACCAGCCTTTAGTTACACCTGCCTCACATCTACTCTGGAGCTGTGTCTTCCTGTTTCAACTATAAAGTTGTAGGCTAGCCCTATAAAAGTGGGCTAATCCACTATGGTAAAATAGTATAGCCTTACACAGGTATTTTCTGCACCTCCAGAATATCAGACAGTTATAAAATATGTTTACCTCTTCAGGAATAAGTGAGTTCTGCAACATGTCCAATAATTCCTTACAGGGGTCGTACATCTTGACTGCTGTATGCTTCGAAGTCTCTTCAACACATCTTCCAAAGCTCTAAAATGTCATTTTTATAAGAAAAAAAAAAAAAAATTATTTTAGAACATGCCTGAAGGAAACATTTGGACAGCCTGTTCATAAATTGGTTCCTCAAGAAGGTGGTAAATCACAGTGGGCCAGTGTTTCTCCTAGATGGAAAATTACATGGCAGATGTAAAGTGGTTGTTTAAGGGAGTAACATTTAAAAGTGGCTAACAATAGACAACCTCTGTATATATGCCTTATTAGGAAATGTGAAGATGGGGACTTCCTGCCCAGGACCCCCTATAGGGCTGAGGGCTCGTCTATAAAGGGCAGCTTCCACTCTAGCAGTCCTGACTTATCTATCCACTAAATGGGCAGACACTGAACAGCTGATTTATGGTATTTTTCTGGGGTTGTGATTTGAAAGAAATGCCCTGAGGACGGCTCATAACTCATTAAAAGCTGAGCAAGTGTGCTTGGATATATCCTGAACTCCCATAGGCATGAATGGGAGAGAGCAGCACAGTGGCGGCCATCTCCCCCATTTTCTGGTCTGAGCCGGTCTTAGGATATGCTCACAAAGCGGAACTGGTCCATGAATTTTCAGCATACAAATCAGCGTCAAAACCTCGCCTGAAAAGCGCCTCAATGCAGCACTTTTCAGACGAGGTTTTGGATGAAACACCCATACAAATTAATAGTCAGAACAAAAACAGCGCTGAGGTTTTGAAGCTCTCCATTGATTCCAGTGGGGATTTTCAGCATTGAAAACGCTTCAAGAACTGACATGACGCGTCTTTTCAACGCCCAAAACAGCGTCCCAGAGCCGCGGAACATGTGCACAGAAACCTAGTCGTACGTGAACTACAACTGGTCTACATATGAATTAATGAAAACAAACTAGGGGCATCTGGAGGCTTTTTTGACGCTATTTTGGGAAACGCCTTGTAAACATACTATTAGAAGGGATCTTGCTCTGTGGCAAACCCTTTTTATATACAGAGTTAAATTGCCAAAATATACTAGAGACATATTACGTTTGTCAAAAGTAAAACATTGCACCAGGGACATGCATTTTTAAAGCTCATTTCACTGAATTGCCAGAGACATGCAGCAACATGAACATCAGGGAATTAATTACATATAGTTCTATCAGGCGAAATCCAGTCTTAACCCCTTAGCGACAATGGACGTATGGGGACATCCTGTTGTCACTAAGGAAGAATGGAGCAGGATCATTCACGGCGCCCACTCCGTATGTGGCAGGTGCCAGCTGTTCATTACAGCCGACACCCGCCACGTGGCAATCAAGGAATAAGGATCAGTGCTGCACAACATTCCTTCCCCGTTCAGCACCCCCTTGCCCTTGCGATGAGTTTGCAGAGTGCCAAATGGTTACCATGGCAACCGGAAGCCTAAGGCTAGGTTCACACGGTGTATTTGCAGGGCGTAATTACGCCCCGCAATTACGCCGTGTGGCCGGGGGCGGAAGCGGGGGCGGGTGGCCGGCACCTCGCCGGCCCATAGACTATCATTACTAGCGGCGCGTATCCGCCACTGGTAATTCACATGTCAATTATCTCCCCGCCCGGCGGATTCGCCGAGCAGGGAGAGGAGACATAATCCATCATTCTCTATGAGAACTGTGGATTACCGTAATGACTGGGACGTATTCCAGATGTAATTTGCGCACTCCGGCGCGTAATTACGGACTGAAATACGTCCAATTTTAAGCCGTGTGAACATAGCCTAAGGCTTCAGTAACTGCCATGTTACTACTCCTAATATTTCCTTCAATCATCTCATATGTTAAAACTGTACAAGAGGGGGGGGGACTTTTAAAGGCTTGTTCAATTGGCACTTTTTGACGCGTATTTTAGCGCATATTGCGCACCAAATAAGCCCCTTAAGCATGAAAACAATAATAAAGCGACTGTAGAACACTTCTCACTGACTACAATGTAAAATCAGCTTCGTCATTCAGATGACACCGATTTTACTGGAGTACCTTTTAAAAGGCGTGTCAATTCCTGAGGCGTTTTACATGACAACAAGAATAAGGTATAGGAGGCAGAAATCACTTTCAGCACCGAAAAAATATGATACGTGAACTCCCCTTAGCATGAAAGCCCCGCTGCTGGGAGAGATTTCTATATCAACATTTTTATAAACTTACCTCTTTACAGTTTTCTTGGCTCCTCTTGCTGAAACTCTATTCACAAATATCCATGATTTACTATACCAAGGTCTTGGATCTAGAACACACAAATGTTAACGTTTCAGCTCGTCATGAGAATATTCATAAGATACTTCTGCTGATGGTCGGTATTATTTCCAAAGAAACTTGTCCAGCGCTAATAAAACACAAGAGTCATTAAAATTGTGCTATGATATTAATCAATAGAAACCAAAAATACACCACAATCCTAGCTAGACAACCAACATGCATCTGAAATCTAGTTGTCTCAGGTACTGTCCACCTGTCACAATCCAGTGTGGTGGTCATGACTGCGAAATAATGAATACGTCTCCCTCCACCATGCTTACTGGTGCTTTGGCACAAGTACAGCTAGCACCTCTTAAAGGGTACATCAGGGATCACATTACTGCACACATGAAGGGAGAGCCAGGGGAATTATTGGCGAGCAGTGCCGCCACAGCACCATGCACCCGCCTAACTAAAAAGGAAGTGGATCTCACAGTGGAAAGAAAATAAGTCAAAAGGAAGCGTTATTATGTTTATAATGTTCATGTGTCTCTCCATTGTTGAAGCCATATACATATTATTCTTATCAATTTATTTACAGGAAGTGGGTGACACTTCTATCACTTGATAACCCTACACAGAACGTAACCAGTTGGTATAGCAGCTGGGTAACTCAAAGGTTGTTCTGTTTACCATCTAAAACTGTAGTTGTCGCTTATCTTTATCTAGTATGATTCTTTAGAGCATAGCGTTGAAATAATCGGAGCAGATTTGAATAGAGCACAAGACTCTGCTGCCAGCGGCGACGTTTCGGAAGAAAGAGAAAGGAAATTTACTTCTGAAACGTCGCCGCTGGCAGCAGAGTCTTGTGCTCTATTCAAATCTGCTCCGATTATTTCAACGCTATGCTCTAAAGAATCATACTAGATAAAGATAAGTGCTTGCATACATTTATTGCTTAAATTGCACCAGATGGATATGGTCCAAAAATAGGCACTCTGGTTTAATACACTAAAGAGGTTTTACTGCATATGAAAAATTGTGTTGATATTGGCTGAATAGAGGAGAGTTAAAGGGAGCTCTACCTGATGGTCTTGAGGTGTATGCTGCACAAGTATTACATGAACGGTTGTGATTTATGAAACCTATGCTAACGATACACCATCAAAGTCTGGTAGGTGCGGTTCCCACCTATCTCAGGAACGGGCTTCCCAAAGTTGGAGCCCGTTCCCGAGATAGGTGCGAGTACCAGAGGTGGGACCCACACCTACTAGGACTACCTGCGCATTCACTCTCCATTCTGGTCTATGGGAATTCTGAGTACAGCCATGTGGTGTGTTCGGTTCTGCTTGGAAGTCCCACAGAACAGAATCGAGAGCCGTGTGGAAGTGACCGCGGCATGATCAAGGAGATTCCCCTGCTCTATTGGGTCCCTGGGATTCCCATTGCCCAATGGAGCCTGGGGAATGTCTATACAGTCAGCCTTGGTGAACTAGTGTAGGCCCAGGGCTGTCGATTTCAAATTTAAATTTTATTAACATTTATTTTCCAAACAATATAAATCACATATGAAAATAAGCCAATGAGCCAAGTATTAACGATTTGTGACCAGCAACTGCTTGGTCACTACTAATTAACATTTGTTAACAAAACACATGCAAAAGAAGTCGATATTGGTCCACTCGAGGATCTAAATTTCAGGTCTATGTAATGCCAGTCAGGGCTGTGGAGTCGGAGTCGTGGATTCGGAGTCTTCAGAAAATGGACCGACTCCGACTCCCAAAATATATAAGTTGGTCCAGTTAGTTCGATGCAGTGCAAAGAGCAAGAGGAATTGGGTCCAGCCAGTGCTACTGCTCCCATATCTTCAGTCTTATCACATGAGGAGTGTAATTGATGACATGGAGCAGGCAAAGCGCTGCCCCAGGGGAAACAGATTCTGCTCCCAGGGCAAACAGATTTCAGCAAAATTTTTCACCTGCTTTCAATGAATTAGAAGAGTTCAAACTTTCTTCAAAACTGACTGTGGCTGAGGCAATTTCTTTATACACTGACATTGTTAGAGATGTTGCCACTTTGGTCACCGCTTTGCCCCAACCCAAGTTAGTGTAGAGAGGCCGTTCTCTAGCCTGGAAATAATGAGATCAGATGTGAGGTCATGTATGGAGGATCTGATGGAAGCAATACTATTTCTCAGACTCCACAAATGTTCCTGCAGTGTTTTGCATATTTACAATTTTTTTGGGTCTAAAGTCATATCCAATAAATATATTTTACACTGACAAGCAAAAGGGTAACAATGTTCTGAACTTGTGACTTTCAGGCTCCATATCTCTCCATCCACTACAGCTTTGTACATGAGGCTATTGTAATTTTACATACAGTCATCTTACCTATCTTATACATAAATGTGACTTGTAAGTATTTAGCATCTGCTTAGTTCTGCAGATTATTTCCTGTAACTGCATTGTTACCGTTTTGCTCCTAAAAATCAAAATGTTACTTTTTATTATTTTGTTAGTATTTGGGAAATTCACTTTTTGATTTTCAGCACTGCCTGAATCCTTCTGGGCTCTGAATCAGTTCAAGCACATCTTGACCAAAATCTGACCCCAGGTCTCTTCTACACGTTCCCAATGTTGGTGCAGACTCTACTTTGGATACAAATACAGCTTTTTCTTTAACTCTACCCACAAGTGTTCAAAAGATCAAAACATTGTTACCCTTTTGCTTGTCAGTGTCTGTTCTACCTAAATAGCTTGATTATTATATCATAAGTTGATAATCAGCTTGATGTTACCATTTTACTTAATTAAAGTTATCACTTAATCATGCGCCATGTATGAGGGAGTCAGGAGGTTTGGGAAATTGAGGAGTCGGAGTCGGGGCTTTGGCTTGCCAACTCCACAGCCCTGGTGTCAGTATTGGAAAAGGGGGCGTTTAGTATACACTTGGGGTAGGTCCTCTAAAGGAACTAAGTGTAACCAGCTGGTGCCTGCTACAAGAACCGAGTTATGTTTATTAATGAGGCACCTATAAATCATATGAAAAAACTTTGAGATTCTTGGTCTGCATGTTTTTGGCCAAAAAATGCTCAAGCCACCCCCGGCTTACAACGGGATCTCAGTTGGGTGGTCCTACTCTATATTATCTCTCATCTGGGTCAACTTCAGACCTCTCACTGTGCCAAACGGCCTCCAAAATGCAGAGAGAAAAATAAAAAAAAAGCACCAACCTTTCAGAGCATAGTGCATTGATATAACAGCCTGTGGAGGTGGGCGGGTGCAGGAAACCAAAATGGAGGTATCTACTTCTCCTTATATAGTTTAAAAGCAAATATGTGCCAAATACAACGTATAGTCCTGCACAGAAAAACCATTTCTGAAAAAAACACTGCGAACCTGGGTGCCACTGGCATGGCTGCGGCACATATACATATGCACACAGTCCAATACCAGTGGCACACCACTGCAAAAAGGGCAAAAAAACCACATGGAAATCTCCAAAGGAGCATTTTATGCTATGCTATAAATAAGGCACTAAAAGTAAGCGCAAAGTCAACATGGGTCCTCCGAGGAGGTGAAGGAGTCTTTTCCATAAAATAATGTCTAATCTAGTGGCCCAGGGCTGTCTATATAGTAAGCCAGCTGATAGGGCACACAGTGCATGTTGTCCTTACAGCAGCGTATGCCATACCGACATAGAATGTAACCTAATAGCATAGTTTACTCTTGTATGCTAATACATCATGACTTGTGAGGCCCTTCTACAAGGCTGATGGATGTCAAATCCTGGTATTCAGTCAAAGGCACGTTAGTGGAACCTCTGGCCTGATCTCAATTTCACAACCCACAGGAGACAAGCTCCTTTTTTCCACCTTTTAACCCCTGCTCTGGGATCTGGTCTTTGCTGCAGAAGACTCCAGGATGCTTCCCCCAGTGTTCATCTCCAGTGACAGCTGACATCCAGGCACAATAGCAGGGTAGCATAAGAGAGAAAATGATAGGCCAGAGGTTGAGCCAGACGCAGCTCTTCCATGATCAGACACAAAGCTAAAAGGTCAGGACAGGGAGAGGAAAAATTGTGAGGTCAGAGGACAAGCTATATCAGGAATCATGGAAACCATTACTGTGTGCCAGAAATCACAACAAAAATCACACACAAAAGCGAGGAAGTCCCTTTAATAGCCACTGGACATCTTTATTAAGCAGGGGAACAGATTAGTGGCCTTACTTGTAGTGGTTACATCACAGCCAAATAAGTGGCCACAATGTGACCAAGCTCTGCACTGGCCTGCAAATCAGTGTGGTCCTCAAATCTAAATCAGCTTCAAGCATTTTGTATGTCAGGGTATGTTCACACGGCGGATCTTGGCACTTTTTTTGCGCTGAAATAGACACCAAAATGCGCGCAAAACAATATTCATTGAGTGCAGCGCAAAACCCTCATCGGCGTGCAGACACCAATGATTTTTCGGTGCGTACTGTGTGACGTAATAGGATTGACATGTCAATTCCTTGTGGTGCTTAAGCACTGGGTAACACAAAGGTGTAGGAGGCAGAAAACTAACACACACACGCACGCTATTTGCAACATATGAAGGACTTTCTTTGGCTTTATCTAACTGTCTCTGGATGAAGACTGGAATTTGAGGGTGAGCAACTCAAGTTTGTACATTACCATCTGGACTTACCCCTAAGGTCTGTACGTTTACCACAACAATGCTGTTGAAAACTGTGCAGACATACTTCTTACAGTTCTTTATTGACAAAGGGGTTTTCTCACTACAAAGATTAGCTTTCAACATAAAGAGAACCGTAAATGAAGTCTTTTTATAAATACATTGGTCAATAGATTTTACTTTAGTCATGAAATAAGAGACATTTTATCAGCTCTGAGTGCACACAAGATGCTATGGTAACCTGCATACCTGAAAGTTGTCTGTTATCCGATTAGCTGAAAGAAGGAAGTGATGTCACCCCAGGGAAGGATTGAGTTCAGAACAAACTAATTAGATCTAACAAGATTAGCAAATTAAATATGACATGAGCTGAAGCAATTCCAGCATGATTAGTTTAAAAATGGCGGGTGGGAGGAAACTCTCCTGGCTAATTAGGATGGGGGTGTGTCAGTGGTTGTAAAAAACACCAAAATGAAAACAAAGTCAATGACCCAACTCATGGATTAATGCAAAAAATTGAAAAATTTTAAATTTCCCACAGCTCCAATTCATGTGAAACAATAATAGGCTTATCTTTTAACTTCGGCTTACAGGACTTTATCAAATAGTCACAGAGTCTTTAGAAGGGAAATGTAGAAATGGCCGTAATCCTCTTTCACGGGCTACGGCCCATTTCTACAATTCCCTGTCTAAAGACTCGTGACTATTTTATTAAAGGCTGTAAGACCGAAACTTAAAAGGATAGCACTAAATTGTTTCACATGAATTGGAGCCTGGGGGAAATTTGAATAAGATTTCTGATTTTTGCTTTAAATTCCATGAGTGCGGTCAATTGACTTTGATGTAGGTTTTAGGCTATGGTCGTGCGGCGTACTGTGGCGTGTACTGTATGTGCTGCAATACGCCGATTGTTTCCGAAGTACTTGCTGGCCAGCGCATACTTTTAAAGTGCCGACAGCCAACTCCCATTGACTTTCACAAGTCAATTATTTTCCCCGGCGTATTGTGCGCCAGGAAAAATAGAAGGTAATCATAGCTCTCATTGAGTACCATGAATTACCGTATTTGCAGGGCGTACTTCAAGCGTATTGTAGCACAATTAGGCGCCGAATTATGTCCCACAAATATGCCGTGTGAACATAGCCTTACAGTTGCAGCAATTTCCACAATACATCTGTCCCCGTGAACCCATTGTAAAAAATATAACGCAGAGTTAGGGTATGTCACACGCTTTTTTAAAATACTGGGGGGGTAATAAAATCACTACCCCGGTTTATTCCTTAAGGGGTGTAGTCTCCAATATGGGGCTTTTTAGAGGTTTTTATTAAGTTTTAGCCGTAGGGTGAAAGGGCGCCTAAATAAATTTGTAATGAAACATACCCTTTTCAGTTGCAGCAATTTCCACAATACATCTGTCACATGTGAACTCCAATTGTCACAAAATATAAACGCAGAGTTAGGGTATGTTCACACGGCGTTTGTTAAATACGTATCGGGGTATACGTTTTATGTACTGAAAAATAAGCCCCTATATGTATGAAACAATGTTCAAGTGTGATTACATCGACTTCAAAAGTAAAATAAACATCTTCGTTCAGACGATATGTGTTTTTGCATTGCGTAAAACAGATGCGTTCAAATTTATATCAATTCTTGATTTGTTGTAAGCATTGAAAAGGCAATAGACACAATAGGGATACATTTCTGCTGTCCAGAGAAGGTATCCGGATATGAACCTCACTTTGTGTTACCTTGTTGGATGCGTTGAACGCAATGTGTTTTACGAATTACAAAACGTATCCAAGACGCCATCTGTACATACCCTTAGACGGGCAAGAGGCATCGCTTCACACCAACCTGTCGTGCGTGGATCTTTAATGATGGCAGGTTGTTGTCTTCTCACTTTCCTGTAAAACGTTTTGCAGTCTTTGCACAAACGCTGGACGTCGCTCATTTTGGACTCCCCGGACTGATAGCCATCCTTTGCTTCATCAGTGTTCGGAGAAGCAGCGCACTCAGACGTACCATCATCCACACAGACAGACTCATCAGCTATTGTAATGACATAGTTTGGTCCAGAGAATTCACAGCTTTCTTCAATCACCTCCTCTTGTACAGACACAATCTCTTCTCCTTGGCAAACCATTGTGGTGCAGTGTTCACTCTTGGTGGATTTGATCAGTATCTGGTCATTTTCGAGGCTGACGGTCGAGCACTGATTGCTGATTATTAAGGTCTCGGACACTACATTGCTCGATGCCTCATTACTTCTTGTAAAAGTCTGGTGTCTTCCAGAACTGTATGATCTATTACGATTACTCACATTTTCTGACGGCGGCTTTGAATTTTGCTTTGACTGGTTTTTGTTATTCAGTATTAAGGACTGATACCTACAAGGGGAAAATAAAGAATGCAAAATTCAAACAGAAGCATTTGTCAATTAACATTTTCTATACATATAAATCACTTAAAGAGAACCTGTCACATAGGTTATGCACCCTCTTGCTGAGGACAGCACAAGCTAGTGACAGGTATGCTGCTTCCAGCTCTGTGTCCCTTATTCTGTAAGATAGAGCAAATCTGCCAGAGAGGAGTCCAGCCTATTCATGAGGAGGAGTTGGCCTGTCATCCCATCAAAAAAAATTAATGCAATATTATAAAAATTTGTCAGTGTTGTACTCACTTTTGGGAGAAATTGTAGATGGTAGATAGCAAAAACGTTGTGGCTATTGAGAGGTGGAGAGGCAAAAACAAACGCAAGAAAGCAAAAATCCCTGTGGTGGAAAAAGGGTGAAGGGGTGTTCTCACCATGAAGTTTCACAGTCACAGGCAGCTTAAAGGGGATTTGCCAGGACACAAGTTATTTACCTCCTTATCAGCACAGGGGGAATGTCAACAAATCATGAAAGCTGCAGGGGAGAGAGGGAGGGGGTGAGTAAGGAGTAAGGAAGAAGGGAGCGTCTCAAAACTTAACTAAAATAATGACATGTAAACAGTGCAGACACAGCCTCATACACTGCACTTTCTACCCAGCCCCTTGAAGCGCATTCATTTTCCCTGTCATCAGATAAGTAGTGTTTCACACAAGCGTGCTCCTCCTGTCTAATGAAAGCTTTCAGGTAACTAAGGGGGATTGAGCAATGCTGTAGCTCTCAGAGGCTTCACTGTTTGTAATCACATATATTTAGAAAAGTGATTAACCCCTTACAGCCGGAGCCAGTTTGGGCCTCTCTGACAGAGCCCCATTTTTAAAATCTGCCATGTCTCACTTTATGTGAGAATAACCATTCGACACTTTAACCTATCCATGTGATTCAGAGACTGTTTTCTCGTGACACATTGTGCTTTAAGATAGTAAGAAATTTTGGTCCAAAAAGTTCTTTTTTAAAAAAAAAAAAAAAAAAAAATCAAAATATTGTGGAAAAATTAGAAAAATGTACCATTTTCAAACTTTAAAAAAATTTTTGCGTGTAAGACAGATAGTTATTCCACTCAAAATATTATAACTAGCAGCTACCATATGTCTACTGTAGGTTGGCATCTTTTTTTTAAATGTCTTTTTATTTCAATTCAAAGAAACTTTATTGAAGAACATAATGGACATATTAAGATAAAAGCAAAATAATGTAGAAGGAATGTGTACATAAGTGATGTGGAGCACAATAATAACGTGCGAACTTCCGCAAACCAAAATTTCAAGTATAACAAATATGCATATCAAAACCGTAACTGAAATCTCCCAAAAGACAAATAAAAACAGAAGAATAGATTACGTGATGTACAGTGTCATTCTCATTGTGATCAGGTATTTGGCGTTTCGGTATATTAATACCACATAATGTAGATTTGGTACAATAAGTAACAATAAACATGGCTATAGACTACATGCGAACAAAACACAAAGACCACACATACAAGAGGAAGGGGGGAAGGCAGAGAGAGAGTGAGAAAAAAAAAGAAAAAACACCAGGGGGAGAGGTGGGGGGTTGGGAGGATGCAAGAACTGTCCCAGGGCCGTAATAGCGTCCACTTGACACCACCCAAGTGGAATGTCTTTTTTTATTTATGATATTAGGAGGTTTAGAAATGTAGTAGTAATTTTCACATTTTCAAGAAAAAATTTGCAATATACATTTTTTAGGGACCAGTCCAGTTCTAACGTGACTTTGATTGACCTGTATGTTAGATACCCCCATAAATGACCTCATCTAAGAAACTACACTCCTTAAAGTATTTAAAACCCATTTAGGAAGTTTATTAGCCCATTAGGTGTTTCACAGGAATTAAAGCAAAGTGGAGGTGAGATTTAAAATTTCACTTTTTTTTTTTGCAGATTTTAAATTTTTATCCATTATTCACAAGAACTCAGTAGATGTGATCAGGGAAATGCAACTTAATATTAATCCCCAGATTCTGCTGTTTTCAGAGATGTCCCATATGTGGCCCTAGTGCACTATTTGGCTCAACCACAAGCCTCAAAATAGGAGGAGAACCTACCGGACTCTGGGGTCTCATTTTCATTAAGATTTTATTTAGGCGCCATTTCACCCTACGGGGCTAAAACTTAATAAACACCTCTAAAAAGCCCCCATATTGGAGACTACACCCCTTAAGGAATAAATCCAGGGGTGTAGTGAGTATATTATCCCCCCACAGGTATGGCACAAAATTTTTTAGCGTTAGGCTGGGAAAATGAAATTTAAATTTTTCCAACAATCTGCAATTTTAGCTGAAAATGTTGAATTTTACTAGGAACTGGAAAAAAAAAAATCCAATTTGTGTTACCAATTTTTCCAAGTTCGGCATACCCTACATGTGGGTTAAACGCTGTTTGGGCGCAGGCAGGGCTTAAGGGGGGGGAGCGCTATTGCTTTGGAACGCAGATTCGGTGGTTATGCGCATTTGCAAAGCCCCCAATACCAGAAAAAGGGAAACCTTCGAATCACCCCATTTTGGATTTACACCCCTCAGGATCCATCTAGGGTGTACTGGCATTTTGATGTACAGGTGGTCCCATAGTATTTTTAGTATTGGCATGAAAATGGGGAAAAACGCAGTTCCACCATTGTTTTTGGGCTTATTTTTACGGTTCGCCGTACGGATAAGTGATAGTAACTTTACTATGGGGACGTAATTACAATGATAAAATTAGTTTTTTATGTTTATTAATTTACACAATAGAATTAGGTCTATAAGAAATTGCGTTTTTTTTGTTTCCTTCTAACAGCCATAACTTTTTTTTTTTCTGTGCACGGATGGATATGGGCTTGTTTTTTGCGGTGAGTTGAGTTTTTTAGTACATAAGGGTGCAAGTGCTTGATCACTTTTTATTAAGGTTTTTGTGAGGCATTTTGAACAAAAAATAGCATTCCCGGTAGTGTTTTTTATTTTTATTATCTACAGCGGTCACCGTGCGGTATAAATGACATGCTAGCTTTACTCAGCAGGTCGATACAATTACAACGATACCCAATGTGTATTTTTTTTTAATAGGTTTTACTGCTTTTACACAATAAAAACACTTTTATTCAAAAAGGAAAAACTCGTTTTTGCGTCGCCATAGTCTGAGAGCCATAACTTTTATTTTTCGGTGTACGGAGCTGTGTTGGGGCTTGTTTTTTTTCGGGATGAGTTGACGTTTTTTATTGGTACCATTTTTTTTGGGGGACAAAACTTTTTGATCCGTTTTAAAATCCATTTAGTGTTTTTTTTTTTAACAGCGCAATCTGCAGTATCCGTGACAAGTTTGATTTACTCTCTGGTCCCATACGTTTTAAACGATACCAATTTATATATTATAATATTTTATATATATATATATATTATAAATAATTATATATTTATTTTTTTTTTTAAGTGCTCAAAATAAAAAGTGTTTTAATGTGTAAAACAATAGTATGCATTGCTATCTTCTGAGAGCCATAAAATTTTTTATTTTTTTTCCCTATACAGAGCTGTGTAAGGACATTTTTTTCTTGCGGGATAAATGGACGTTTTAATTGTTACAACTTTGGAGTTTATTTTGAGTTTTCGATCGCTTTTTATTCCATTTTATGTGCTGCGGGATAAACAAAAAATGCAATTCTGTGACTTTTTTACGGTGTTCACCGTGCGGGTTAATTAATGTGAGAGATTTTTTAGGACAGGTCATTACCAACGTTTGATACCAAATAAAGGGTACTTTATTTACTTTATCTTTTTTGGGGCGATTGGCGTTTGTAAAGGGGAAAAGGGCGGTTAACGTGTTTTTTTATTTTTAATTTTCTTTTTCACTTTTAAAAAATTTATTTTTATTTTTTTAAACCCCTTTTTTTTTTTAAACTTTTTTTTCCAAAAGCAATTTTTCAAATTCCCTGTTAGAAGGCAGGCCATTGCAAAAAGTACTATACGGGTGTACTGGTTCCCAAAGAAAACTACCGTCAAAAAAGCCCACAATCCCTTGGGCGGCATGGTAAAGGGCACAGATGCCCCCGGGAAGTGCCGTTCATTTCCCCGGGGGACCATCGGGACAGGAAAATTCAGTGCCGCACAAACAGTGGGGGCAGCCCCCGGGGGAGAAAGGCAGAAAGGAGTTCCCTCCTTTTCCTCCCTTTCGGCTTCTTTAACCCGAAAACCATGACGGGTTTTGGCGGTAATGAAGCGGAAAATCCCCCCGGGGGCCGAAGCCACCCGGGCCCGGGGGATAGGGCATGGGGGCCCAAGGGGGAAATTTTACCGCGGGTCCCAGTTCCCCAACCGCGTTTCGCCAGGGTTGTTTTAAAATTCCATTTGGGGGAAGGGGAACGGGCCCCGGGGGCAATGCAAAACCCCCAAGTCGGGGGGGGGGGTTTTAAATACCCTTTTTTGGAGGTTTTTAAAACGTCACAAACATTTTGCCAAAACCCCTTAAACGTTCCCCAACTCCAGGTAAAGGTAGTGGGGGGGTTTCTAAAGAAATGAAACAAAATTTAGTTTAAACAGTATATAAGTGCAGAAGATTTCATCTGAATTAAAAGTTACAAAATTTTTTTGAGGATTTGAAAAAAATTGTTTCCCAAGCAAATCTTGCTAGAGAAAAAGAGGGGTGCTCTTTTTCCATCCGATGACATCACCCCCTTTCTCTGTTCAATTTCATGATGGAAAAAAATGGGGGGTAATCTAAGACACCGGGCCCCTTTTCAGAGCGGGATAAAATTTTGTCATCTTCCGACCGGGGGAAAATTTAAAAAGAGCAATGTTTTTTAAGTAAAAGCCCCTTCCTTTTAAATTTTTTTCCCTCCCTGTGAAAGCTAATCACTGTAGTTAGAAAACCTCTTTAACCCCCTTACCCCCCGGACCCAAATTTTGGGCCCTCTCTGCCCAGACCCCCCATTTATTTTTGAAATTTAATGTACCACTTTATTGAGAATAATTTTTTAAACACTTTAACATACCCATGTAAATTCAGAATTTTTTTCCCCTTCGTGACACTTTTGTGCTTTAAGTTTTGAAAAAAAAAAAAATTTTTTTTTCAAAAAGTTCTTGTGTTTTTTGTGAAAAATATCAAAGATTGGGGAAAAATTTACCCTTTTTTTAAACTTCAAAAATTCTGCGGTAAGACAATGTTAAATTCCCCCTCAAAAATTTTTTTTCTTTTTTCGACTTTAGGGGGGTAAGAAATTTAGTAATAAATTTTTAAAAATTTTTAAAAAATTTTGCAAAACTTTTTTTTTTTTAGGGGGCCAAGGGCCAGTTTTTGACTTTGGGTTGATTGGCCTGTAAATTTTTGAAATTCCCATTAAAAAGTCTTCATCTAAAAACAAAAATCCCCGTAAAGTAAATTTAAAAACAGCAATTTTAGGAAGTTTATTTAAAAAATTAGGTTAATAGGCAAAAGGGGAGATGGAAAAATTTTAAAATTTTCCCCTTTTTTTGCAATTTTCAATTTTTATTAAAATTATTCACTGGAAAAACAGTAGATTTTGATTTTTTGGGAAATGCAACTTAAAATTTATTTCCCAGATTCTGCCCTTTTTTTCCCGAGAAATCCCATATGTGGGCCTAGTGCGCTATTTGGCCCCAACCACAAGCCCCAAAATAGGGGGAGCACCTACCGGACTCTGGGGGCCCCCATTTTTCCTTAAAAACGATTTTTTTTTTTTGGCGCCAATTTTTAGGTTTTCAGACCCCCCTAAAAGGGGCTAAAAACTTAAACCCTAAAATAAAACCCGATGTTGGAAAACAAAAACCCCTTTTAAAGGGAAATATCCAGGGTTTTAGTGAGTATATTGAACCCCCCAAGGTTTTTTCACAGATTTTTTAGCATTTTGGCCTCTGAAAATTAAGAAAATCTTTTTTTTTCCAACAATCCGCAATTTTTTGGGAAAAAACTATTTAAATTTTTTAAAAAAGAATTCCCGGAAAAAAAAAAAAAAAGCCCCCAAGATTTTTGTGACGGGAGTTTTTTCCAAATCGGCAACACCCTACATGTGGGTTTTAAACTGCTGTTTTTGGGGCATGGCAGGATAGAAGGGAGTGCCATTTTTCTTTTTTGGAAAGCAGAAAGAAAAATTTTTTTTTTGTTCCTATTCTACAAACCAAACCCTTTTTTTTTTTTTCTGTAACAGAGCCGATTTTTGGGCTTTTTTTTTTACGGGGTGAGTTGTTTGGTTTTTATTAGTAAACCAAATTTTTGGGGGACCCTGACGCTTTTTAACAAATTTTTATAAAGGGTTTTTTTAAGGCATTTTGAACAAAATACGGGGAATCCCCGGGAAGTGTTTTTTTTTTTTGGGAATTTTTTTTCAGCGGGGCACCCCTGGGGGGTATAAATGACATGCCCAGCTTTAATCATGAGGTCGATACGATTACAGCCATACCCATTTTGTATATTTTTTTTTTTGTTTTTACTGCTTTTTACACCCAAAAAGAACACTTTTTTCAAAAAGGGAAAAAAATGTTTTTTTCAAACGCCATAGGGCTGGAACCATAACCCTTTTTTTTTCTGTGTTTGGAGCTGGTAGGGGCTTGTTTTTTTTTGGGAGGGTTTTTAAAGTTGTTAAAGGTATCCCTTTTTGGGTTGGGGGGACAAGGGGTTTTTTTGATTGCTTTTTAAAACAGTTTTTTTGGGAAAAAAGGGTGAAGAAAATACTGCAATGCTTTTTATTAGCGCTCAACGCGCAGTATCCGTGACAAGTTAGTTTTATTTTGTGGGTCAATAAGATTACGGTGATACCATATATATACACACACACACACATTTTTTTTTTTATTTTAAAAGCGTTTTTAAAAAAGAAAGTGTTTTTTATTGTGTAAAAAATATTTAGCATCGCTATTTTCTGATACCCAAACATTTTATTTTCCGTATAAGACTATTACATTTTTTTAGGGGGATAAACCCAAACTTTAATTTGGTACCAAAACTTCAGCTTATATGTGTTTGATCGCTTTTTATTCCATTTTATGTGCCGTGGGATGAACAAAAAAAAAAAAAAAAAAATCGCAATTTTTTTTTTTTAACGGCATTCACCGTGCGGGTAAATTAATGTGACATGTTTATAGGGTAGTCGTTTCAGGGGGATACCAAATATGTGTTTTTTTTTTTTTTGCTTTTTTGGGGCATTGGCATTTAAAAAGGGGAAAAAGGGGGTTGTTTTTTTTTTTTTTTTCGTGTTTTTTTCACTTTTTTTTTTTTTTAAACATTTTTTCACTTTTCCTAAAAGGGAATTGAGAGAAAAAAGTGATTTTTCCCATTTCCCCTGGGATCGGGAAAGAGACAGTTGCCGCACGATGGAGCAGGAGCTCACTTAATAGATCGTCGGAGCTAAGGGGTTAAACACCCGTGGGTGATGCGGAATGAGGCCAGCAGTAATATACCACTGGTCCCATGTCGCGATCATGCGGGGCTCACTTGTAAGCCGGCACGACTGCCAGGACGTACTCATATGTCCATTTGCGGGAACGCACTTCCTGCTAGGGGGAATGAGTACGTCCAATGTCAGGTAGGGGTTAAAAGCACATATGTCTTTACAGCATGTGCCTTGATGCATTTTAAATGCATCTCAGTTGGCAAAAAAGGTACTTAACGTCTCAACCATATTTGGGGTTTGGAAATGCGACAGGTCACCCACCAAAATCTGTCTTTCAAAAAACCAAAAAACCCCCTGCTTTTAATGCCCTGCCATGCCTCCAACTAGCAGTTTACACCCTAATATAGGGTATTGCCGAACTTGAAAGAAATGACATAAAAATTTTGGAGAGCTTTATTTTCCATTAAAAATTTTCATTTTTACAGTCGAACGCTAAAAAAAATTAGTGAAACACCTGTGGGGTCAATATACTCACTTCAGCCCTGGATATATTCCTTAAGGGGTGTAGTTTCCAATATGGGGTCTTTTTAGGGGAGTTTATTAAGTTTTAGCACTTAGGGTGTCCGTAAACCTGAAATGGCGCCTAAAGAAAATCATAATGAAAATGAGACCCCAGAGTCCGGTAGATGCTCCTCCTACTCTGAGGCTTTTGATTGAGCCAAATAAAAACGGCAGAATTGGGGGAATCAATATTAAGTTGCATTTCAGTGATCACATCTACTGCGTTTCAGTGGAATAAAGAGAATAAAAACGAATATAGAGAATTTTTGAAGTTTTCACCTGCCATTTTTTTTTTTTTCCCTTCCCCTTTGCTTTAGTTTCTGTGAAACACCCAATGGGTTATAAACTTCTGAAATGCTGTTCCGAATACTTTAAGGGGTGTAGTTTCTGAGATGAAGTCAGTTATGGGGGTAACATACAGGCCAATCAAAGTCATGTCAAAAATGGACCAGTGCCTAAAAGAAAAAGCCAATATTGCAAATTGTCTTGAAAATGTAAAAAACTGATACTAAATTTCTAAGCCCCCTAATGTCGTTATAAAAAAAAAAAAAAAAAAAAAAAAGACATTTAAAATGATGTCAACCTATAGTAGACATATGGTAAATGCTAGTTATAAACTATTTTGTGTGGAATAACTGTCTTACACGAAGAAATTTTTTAACTTTGGAAATGGCGAATTTTTCAAAAACTGATATTTTTCACAAAATTTCTTACTAACTTAACCCCTTACCGCCGGAGTCTGTTTTGGCCTCTCTGACAGAGCCCCATTTTTGAAATCTGGCATGTGTCACTTTATGTGAGAATAACTTTTTGACACATTAACCTAGCCATGTGATTAAGAGAGTGTTTTCTCCGTGGACACATTGTGCTTTAAGATAGTAAGAAATTTTGGTCCAAAAAATGCTTATTTGTGAAAAATATCCAAGTATCGTGAAAAATTTGAAAAATTTACCAATTTCAAGCTTATAACTATCATCTACCACATGTCTGCTATAGTTTGGCATAATTTTTTTAAATGTTTTTTTACGACATTAGGGGCTTAGAAACTTTAGTAGTAATTTTTCAGCATTTTCAAAAAAATTTGCATATACATTTTTTAGTGTGCGCGCGTAGTCCAGTTCTAACGTGACTTTGATTGACTCTGTATGTTAGATACCCCCATAAATGAGCCTCATCTAAGAAACTACACCCTTAAAGTATTCAAAACCGCATTTAGGAAGTTTAATTAACCCATTTAGTTGTTTTCACAAGGAATTAAAGCAAAGTGAAATTTCACTTTTTTTGCAGATTTTCAATTTTTTATGCCATTATTCACAAGAACACGGTAGATGTGATCAGGAAATGCAACTTAATATTGAATTCCCCAGATTCTGCTGTTTTCCGAGATAATCCCATATGTGGCCCTAGTGCGCTATTGGCTCAACCACAAGCCAGAATAGGAGGAAGCACCTACTGGACTCCTGGGTCCTCATTTTTATTACGATTTTTATTTAGGGGCATTTCAGTTTGCGGACACCCTCAGGTGCTAAAACTAATACATTTCCTTAAAAGAACCCATATTGAAACTACTCCCCTTAAGGAATATATCCAGGGGTGTAGTGAAGTATACCTCGAAACCACAGGTGTGTAACCAATTTTTTAGCGTTGGGCTGTAAAATGAAAAAAAAATTTTTTTTCCAACAATCTGCA
Source organism: Phyllomedusa bahiana (assembly GCA_025379985.1). NCBI lineage: Eukaryota > Metazoa > Chordata > Amphibia > Anura > Hylidae > Phyllomedusa > Phyllomedusa bahiana. The sequence continues at coordinate 100,566 of JAODAL010007481.1, read as the reverse complement.
ATTTTAGCCTGAAAAAAAGCATCCTGGTAAAAAGCACCCCCAAATTGTGTACGCAATCTCTTCAAAGTTCCGGCAATAACCCTACATGTGGGTTGGGGGGGGGGGGTAAAAAACGCTGTTTGGGCGCATGGCAGGGTGTACAATGAGGGACTGTTATTTGGCTTTTTGGGATACGCAGATTTTGGTGGGATCATGTCACATTTACAAAGCCCCAAATACAGAACAGGCGAAACCTTCCAGAAGTCCCCATTTTGGATTCAGATGCTCATAGATCTCTCTTGGGGTGTATTGTACATTTGGGTGCACAGGTGTTCCAAAGTTTTGTTTTTGTATTGGGCTATGAAAATGAGGGGAAAACGCAATTCAGCGTTCGCCGTGCAGTATAAATGACATGATAAATTTACTATGGGGTGGGGTCGGTACAATTGCAATGATATAGATTTTATATTGTTTTTTATGTTTTATTACTTTTACACAATAGAAATGGGTCATAAAAAATTGCGTTTATATTGTCCTTTCTATAGCCATAAAGTTTTCAGTTTTCTGTATACGGAGCCGATTATGGACTTGTTTTTTGTGGGATGAGTTGATGTTTTTATTAGTACAATTTTTGGGGTGCATATCATGCTTTGATCACTTTTTATTAAGGTTTTTATGAGGCATTTTGAACAAAATACAGCATTCGCTGGAAGTGTTTTTTATTTTTTACAGCGTCACCGTGAGTATAACTGACATGCTAGTATTACTCAGCAGGTCGATACGAGTTACAGCGCTACCCACAATGTATATATATTTTTTAATGTTTTACTGCGTTTACACAATAAAAAACACTTTTATTCAAAAAGGAAAACACGTTTTTGCATCGCCATAGTCCCTGAGAGCCATAACTTATTTATATTTCTGTGTACGGAGCTGTGTTAGGGGCTTGTTTTCTTGCGGGATGAGTTGTCGTTTTTATTGTATCATTTTAGGGGGGACAAGTACTTTTTGAGCAGTTTAAATCCGTTTTTTGGAAGGCAGGGTGAAGAAAATAACTGCAACCTATAGTGTTTTTTATTGTTAATAGCCGCTCATCGCGCGCAGTATCCATGACCAGTTACTTTACTTTCGGGGTCGATACGATAAGGGAAAACCCCAAAAAAAATTTTTGTTTTTTTTAAATTTTGAAGCACTTTAAAAATAAAAAAAAAAAAAAAAAAAAAGTGTTTTGTGTTTAAAATAATATTTATGAAATCGCGGGTCTTCTGAGAGCCATAACTTTTTTTTTTTCCAAAAACAGAGACGTGAAAGGGACGTTTTTTTGGGGGATAAAACTGACTTTTAAAATTGGTAAAACCCTTTGGGCCGGTCAAAATGAGTTTTTTTGATCGTTTTTTTATTCAACTTTATGTGCGGGGCAGGATGTACAAAAATGCAATTCTGTGACTGTTTTTTTTTTTTTAAACGGCGTTCACCGAAACGGTTTAAATTTAAAACGTGACAGGGGGGGTCTTACGCACCGGCGATCCCAAATTTTGGGTATTTTATTTATTTTTGATTTTTTTTGGGGCGATTGGCTTTTTGAAAAGGGGGAAAAAGGGGGCGTTTTACGTGTTTTTTAAATTTTTTTTTTTGTGTTTTCCCTTTTTAAAAAATTTTTTTTACTTTTCCCCAGTGGGGTTTTGAACAAAATTTCCCTCATTTGGGAAAAAGAAATCATTAGATTCTGATAGAATATGAGCCCCAAACCCCCTGTGAAAGGGCGCCCATTGAACTATTTGAACACTATGCCCAAAGGGGCTTTTTTTGGGGGTTGGGTATGGTAAACGTCCCCAAAGAAAAACCCGGGATCCCTTTCAGAAAGCACCCGGGGAGCCCAAAAGGAACCCAGCAGGGGAAATCTCCTCCTTGGGCCCCTTTCCCAAATATCGCACCCCCTTTTTTGACGGGCCCGGGGCAGAAATTTGGGGTTTAATCCCCCCGGGGGGTGATAACGGCATGCCCCCCGGGGCGAAAAATTTACCGCGGGTTCCATTCCGCGATCGGGGGGCGCGGTTTTCCCCGCAAGCCCGCGGATCGCCAGGGCTTTTTCAACGCCTTTTTTGGGGGGAAGTCATTTCCCCCCCTTTAGGGCGTATCCATATTTCCAAGGGTCGGAAGGGGGTTAAAGCACAAAGTGCCCAGGAGAAAAATTTTCTGTTTTCCCTTGGGGATGGGTAAAACCCTTTTCTCAAAATAAATGACACATCAGAATTAAAAAAAAATGGTCAAAAAGAAGGTAAAACTGGCTGCGCCTGAAAGGGGGGTTAAAAAGGGTTCACGTACATTATACTTGGCAGTTCTCTTTTTTTGAAAGATAAAGTGCAGATCCACGGAAACCTTTTAATTTACGGGCACCGTTTCCCTAACCCTTAAAGACCACATTTGGTAAACTCCCCCCAAAATTTCGAAGGGAACCAGTTACATTTTCAACTTTTGTAAAAAACACCAATATTTTCAGTGTTTTTTAAAGGGGTTTCCTCCAAAACGAAGATTAGCTTTCCAACATGTAAGGGAACAGTAAATGGCTTTTTTCCAGATACTTTAGTCTTTTTTTTTTTCCCTTTGGTCAAAAAAGGGAGAGATTTTACTGCTCTGAGTGCATCCGGGTTTTCTCTGGTTCCCCATCCTGCTCTCTCTGTTTCGGTCTTTCTGGAGCAGGGATGACCCAAATTACGGACGGGCCGGAAAGCTTCAGAACAGGGGGGCCCAGTTTTATAAAGGCATTTTGGCCCAGAAATTCTGACTCAATTTGCGCCAAAAACCAGCTTTTCACGTTTTCTATGCGTCTTACAGTTTCAGACGCTTCTGCGCCTCATCCAACAAAGGGGTGTGGTCTCAAAAAGGGGTGTGGTTTCCTGAAAAGGGTGCGTGGCACACACACAACAAAATGTTGTCACAGTTTCTGGCGTAAAAGTAAGCAAACTTAATTGTGGTACAAACTTAGACTAGACAGTTTTAACCTGCACCAGATTTATCAACATTATGATAAATGTGGCCATTTAAGATGTTTGGTCTAACTTTACACTGTCTAAAAGTAAGACACGATTGATAAATCTGCCCCAGAGTGTGTTACGTGTTTGGTTATTTTTTCAGACCCAAAAACGTATCCAACAATGCTCAGTGTGATTTACATTGATTTCAGACGATACGTGCTTTACATACGTCTTTCAGATGCGTTTAGCAGATTTTTCGATCCCTTTGGAAACCCCATTTTAGGGACCACCACCCCTTTGGGTACGTGTTTGGATACGTTTGATGCAGCGCTATTCAAATCGAAAAACGTATTGGAAAACGCCGTGTGAACATACCCTAATTATTTTTGATTGTTTACTTTGAGCTCTGTAGCCCACTGCACTACAGATCACATCTACTGCACTCACATCAATGCAATTACAATAGCTAAGAATACGGAGCTGATAAGCCAATAAGCTATAGAACCAACCACAGCCTAACCAGGAGACAGGCTGCATGAATCTAAGGCTGGTTTTGGTTCAGTGAAACAGCAACCCCTTGAAGCTCATTTTGATATGTATGCATTAACTTTGTTGTCAGATTAAAGGGGATGTATCGCTTCCTTAGTTCGGCTGATTCATACTGCTCTCAGCTTCTCAACTCTGGAAATGCAGGGGCGTTTCTTCCCCTCCCAGCTGGTGACATCATCCCCCCCTTCACTGTGCAAAGCTGGCTCCCGAGACTCCTCCCCCCCCCCCTTTTCCCGAATCCACATGTCACTGTGTCTCTAACCCCGCAGTCTTATTTTGTAAAGAGCTGTATACATACCACAGGCTGCATTCAATCTAGACTGAACAACTGAAAATCTTCTCCTCTCACAGCTGGGGATGCTCTATGAACGGACAGATCTCGCTTTTATTGCAGGGGAGTTAGGCACCGGGACAAAAAAATGTTATTTTTTCTCATTGTTTGAATCTGTTGCAGTCTGTTTTTGCTGGGTGTGGAGAGAGAAAAATGCTACGGCCCCTAATTCTGAGTCAGGCAGGGATCGACACAAATTGTGCTATTTCTGATTGTGTAAGCCCTTCATGTAATTCTGTTTCTTCTGCCTGTAATAAAGTGAAAATGTGACGGCCCCTTACTCTGAGTGAAGACACAGCTCACTGGGGGCTGTTACAGAATGTAAAGAGCTCTCGGCTAGTGAAATGAAGGGAGGGGGGATCCGGAGGGATTCGACGGATTGGATATCAGTGTAAACAAAAAACAAAAAGATAAGGAAATACTGTGAATACAAGACAGCTTTGCTAATGAAATCCAATTGCAAAGTTGCTTGTTTTCACTGTCCCCTTATTCTGAACCATTTTAATGAAATGAAAAAAACCCCCCTTTTTAACCAAATTTTTACTCTTAATGTGTCATAGAAATTGAGAAGGACTCTCATACAATCCTTATGGACCTAAAAAGGTTAAAAAGTTTATATAAATCTGCTTTACAGCAGCATATTCTAAGACCAATAACCTTTTTACTTTTCCATCTATGGGACCGGAGCAAGGTCTCATTTCGTTGATGGTTGAAGTGGTTTTTACTGCTACTGTATTTGGATAAATGTGACTTTTGATTACTTTTCATTCCAATATTTTGGGACGTTAAGGTGACTAAAAAAAAAAATCCACAATTTATATTTTAATAGAATGGACCTTCATGGACACAGCAAGGTCAATGTTTTTGAGGGCTCGTCCCAATGGCACGATTTGAAAACCGTCTGTAAACCGAGTGTCAACCTTTTACATTGACTTAAATAGAAAATCCATGCAGAAGTTCACACTGCAAAGATTTTCTGCCGGACTTTTTTTTTTTTTTTTTTAACCACTGGCGTAATGAAAAACTTTTTGGCCGGTTTTTGGGCGGAACATGAACATGTCAAAGTGAAGGGGGACGGCTGAACCCGCAAACTGTAGACAAAAGCCGACCCCTTACATGCAAAGAAACCGACCGATATTTTATCAATACTTTGTTTGAACGCAGCCTAACTTTCCATTTCTTTAAATTTCAAAATGGGGACATTTTGAACATCTCCTTTTTTCATACTAATTGCAAAGCAGCGTTCTAATATGGTTCTACATTTAATACCCCTTTCATCTCCTCTCTAAAGCAGGGTGTAAAGAAAACCTGTCGCATAGGTTATGCCCCCCTTTCTGAGGACAGAACAAGGTAGTGACAGACATGCTGTTTCCAGCACTGTGTCCCTTATTCTGTAAGATGCAGGCATTTCAGAGCATTTGACCTCTTCCTGTGGCATCTAAGGGGTTAAACAGCACAGGTGGGCCCCCCCCCCCCCACGCTGAAACCGCCGGGTGTTAGCAGCAATTAGCCGCTAACACCCGGCGGCTGTGAAACGGGATCTCTCCGCGATACCTTTTCAAAGCCGCTTACCTGCGCTATGACGCACTCATACGTCATAGGTCGGTAAGGGGTCAATGCTCAAATCTGCAGCTTGCATCAAGAAAAAAGTCCAGCTTATTTATGAGTAGGTGTTAGCCCCGCCCACCCAAGGCTGTCCCCGCCTACCTGACAGTTATTCACATATTTCTACCTATTCAAAAAAAAAAAAAAAAAAAAAAAAAAAAAAATAATAGGTTAAACAGTTATGAGGTGGGCCGGGCATGAATTAAATGGACTCTTTTCATGAATAAGCTGGGCTCTTTCTGGCTGAAAATTGCCAGATTTGAGCATTAAATGTGGCGCAAGTACATTTTTTTTTTTCCACATTTTGTCCCACTTAGAATTTGTTTGCGGTTCCCCAGTATATTCTATGGTAATATGAATAACACCATCAGAAATACATCTTGTCCCGCAAAATAAAAGCCATCATGTGTCTATGTATGTGGAAAAATTTAAAAAGTTATGGCTTTCAGAAGGCGAGGAGGAAAAAAAATTTAGAGCCATATTATTATGACCGTCCGTAAGGAATAGGTTAAATGCTCTGAAATGCCTGCATCTTACAGAATAAGGGACACAGCGCTGGAAATAGCAGGTCTGTCACTATCTTGTACTGTCCTCAGCAAGGGGGGCATAATCTATGTGACAGGTTCCCTTTAAGATGGCAGCCATGAAGACCATCACTAGGCTCCCTGCTGCCATGCCAAGGGGTCAGTGCCCCACAAGAGACATTTGTAATCATTTATACCATGGTGTCATTTACAGCACCATCTAATTTGCTAAATGGATACATCTCCGATCCAGCCGCTAGTTGCAGGTAGGTTGTAATTTATAGTATATGGATGCGTACTAGTAGAGACGAGGTTCCTGCAAATGGAAATACCAATACATCCAATACATACTTGTTTGAGCACCCGTGCTTGATGCAGAGAACCAGCTGTATATAACCCGGAAGTGGATTTTACGCTGATACCAGCTGATTAACGTCTTAGATACTGAAGTCAATTGCAACCACTCCTCTAATGGGAATGACAGAGGGAGGGGGCTCCGGGAGGCCGATAATTGCATGACAGCCCAGAAGCCAAGGGGTATGTTCAAATGTGGAAATTATGCCTCAAAGTACACTAAATGAGAGGAGTATTTCGGAGTGAAAGTGTGGAGTCTATTTAGCGGCAATTGTTCCTATGGACTTTTACTGTAGTAAACTCCTTGAGACACTTAAATATACACCAGTAAAAGTGGCCCAAAATAATTGCGCAATTACACTTGTAAAACACGCACCGAGTGAATGACGGCTCGTATTTTACATTGGAATGAATGTGAGCTGCACAGAACATTGCTAGAAGAGGATTTTACACCGTACTTCAGCGCAAAATAAGCCCCAAAACAAGCGTAAATTTACACTGTGTGAACATGGCCTAACAAAGGATTCCTAGGTGTGTGATGTCCTCATGTCCGGCCACCCCCGGGGGCACGGTGACCGACTGCTGAGCAATACCTTGCAGTACAGTAATGTGCAGAAGTTTTTTAAATGTGTTGCAAGCGCACACACAAAAACCACTGAGCCTTCTGCAAGAAACTGTCCAGCAGTGAGGGTATGGTAACCGCGCCAGAATATGTCCCGCAAACAGGGTAAAAAGATTGTTACCAGTAAAATCACTGTTGTGTGATGATTTTACGGTCGTATTTGTCAGCGCCTAATGTGCGACAGTAAAACAAAGTGACCCGCCAGGCGCTTACACACCGGGAAATAAAGCATAGGAAGCAGAGAGCCGCCGCGCACTGAAACGCATCGCAGTACGCCATGTGAATGTATTCTTAGGCTACGGTCACACGGCCGAGCTGGACGCGGTCTTTCAAGCGTTTTCTCTCTACGAGAAGGGACGGATTTTCTCCGTTAATCACAGAGAAAAGCCGTCCCCCTGCAGCCAAGGGGACGGCACTAAAACAGGACAAATACCGGTCGGATAAAGCACCAGTATTTGTCCTGAGCCGTGTAAACAGCCCCTTTTTAGGGGGGGTGGTAAAATGTTTTCACCCCGGCGGGGGGGGGGGCCTTATTCACTTTTATTATCCCTGTCTGAAGACAGCAGATAATCATAGGTCTCTATGAGAGCTATGATTACTGTAGTTACAGGACATATTTTGGGGCACATAGCCGCGCAATTATACCCCAAAATACAGTCTAAAACATAGCCTTATGCTATGCTCACACAGCTAATTGCAGGGCGTACAGTACGCCGGGACTGCGGTAGCACACCGATCGGGGGCCGCAGCCCGCCAGCCCATAGACTCATTACTCGAGGCGTGCAAGTCGTGTTACTTATCTCCCCGCGTGTACAATGCGATCGTATTGTACACGCAGGGAGAGGAAGCGTAATCCATAGTTTTCTATGAGAACCGTGGATTACCGTAATGACTGGGGCGCATTTCGCTCGTATTAGGCTAGGTTCACACGGCTCATCCACAGCGTAATTGCGGGGACGGATTTCGCCCGCAATTACGCCGTGTGCGCCATAGACTGTCATTATCCACGGTGCGTATACGCTGCTAATAAATGACATGTCACTTATCTCCCCCACGGAAAGATTCGCCGAGCAGGGAGAGGAGACGGAATCCATAGTTCTCTATGAGAACTGTGGATTACCGTAACGACTGGGACAGATTTCAGCCGTATTGAGCGTAGTACAGCGTGAATTATGGGCTGAAATTCGTCCCAAAATCAGCCGTGTGAACATAACTTAATAGCGCAGTACGCTCGCAATACGTGGCAAAATGTGTCCCAAAATAAGCCGTGTGAACTTACCCTTAGACTGACTGTTGCCCATAGCAATCAATCAGAGGTCATCTCATATCATACAGTGCTCTGGGAAAACGAAAGCAGAGCTCTGATTGGTTGCTATGAGCAACAAGGACAGTCCTGGTGCTAGACCGTCTTCATACATAAGGCCTATAGTATGAAACCAGCCATGAAGTCAAAATCTGTGGCAGAAAGTCTCCGACCCCAAACAAAGCCCCCTTTGTTGAAGCTTTCCAAATGACCCCCTTTCCTCCTGCAGGACAAGGGATTTTGGCCAAATTCGGTACATAGCTCGTCCCTCCCATGGAATATCCAGCCCACCCCACACTCCCTGTCAGGCCTTACACCCCAGTGCTGCTCCCTAATGGCAGTGGCCCCTCCAGCAGCTGAATGCCCCCATGACGCTGGAGGTAAACGAGAGAGAGCCATGAGGAGGCTAGGTCTCCATGCAGGAGCTCGCCTGAATAAGCATTTTCCATATAAACCTGACAACATTAGCGCAAATGATCGAAAGGGGGGGGAAACCCCAGCAAAAGCCCCCCTCAGGCCGCCTTTATCAAAAATACAGCTCCTCGAAGAGATGGTTGATATCCATTCCTGCCAATCGTCAGCACAGAGCGCTCCGCGCCACCTACAGAGGAGCCTGCGTACTGCAGCGCACGTACTGGCGGGAAGAGCGCGCCGACACCAAGCCCCTCCCCTGCTTCTTCCCGATTGGCTGCTGCGCCACGTCCGTCCTGAGCGAGACGTGTGGACACGCCCCCTGCTTGCGTTGTCATGGAGTCCCAGGAAGAGCGTTGTTTCTCCTAGGAGACGGCGAGCTCGGGCCGCTCTATCCTGTGGCAGACATGGCCGGCAAGAAAAAAGACGTCGTTCTGCAGGTGAGACCGTGACTGGGACGGGACGTCCACTGTGGACCGGGTACAGCGAGCAGTCACCCAGTCTGGCTGCAGTGTCTACCAGTCCACCCACTGTGTCCCGTACTACCTGTCCCTCTATACTGACGCATCAAGGCAATGGACTCTAGGTTCCTCCAAAGCAAAACAGCTTTTCTGGAGACCTCTCCTGAGCTCTGCCCCGTCATGGATTTGACACATGGATATCATGGAGTTGGCCCTACCTTGGAGACCTCCTCTATAAGCCAAAGTAGAGAGCAAAGAGCAGCTCTCCTGTGGAGGACTACTGTGGTAATACCATGGCAAGGAGCCATCTGTTCAGTGGGATCACACTTCTGGCTGTTTCTTCCCGGGACCCCACAAGTTTAAGGGCCCCACGAGGTGTAATGTGTGTCCCAGGAATAACAGGAAACATATCTGGCTCCACTTGGTTGGCTTTTGCTGATTTAACTGTGTGTTTTTTTAGGATTTGCTAATATAATAAACCATGGGAGACGCACAAAGGCTCCCGCCCTGCCAAAAATAGTCTTGTATGCTGCAAAGTCGGGCTGGTGGTGTCCATACATAAGTGGCCACTACCCAGGAGCCAGGGCCGCCTTTCAAGGAATTCAGGGCCCCATACAGCCAAAGTGTCTGGGCCCTCCCCCCCCCCCCCCCCACCCCCCCCCAAAAAAAAAAAAATAGGTGAACTAGGGGATAACCTCGCTCTGGGGTTTATTGTTGTGAAACTTACTATTTATCACTTAAGCACATTGGGTGACATGTATGATTTTAGCATTTAATGGCAATTTCTAGTGTGCGCACTTATAATAGTGTAGATAGCACCTGAATCAATGAACCCTTCTAGTGCATGGTACAAATCTATACCCCGAAACCAAGCGCCTACAAAGTGCCGTGGTGCTGTGTATTGCGCCTGATATTGGTGTGCGAGCGAGTTAGAAAAATATAGAGAACGGGGCTGCCGCTAATCTCGGACATTGAGAATGAAACGCCAGACTCTGCTGCAGCCCCGGACATACATTTCGCCCTTCTTCAATCTTTATTTGTGGTTCAGTAGAAATACCGTCTGATACAACCAGCATTTATAAAGAGAGTTGATGTGTTTTACTAGTTTTTTTACTTAGACACCAATAATCCTCTCTGTTAGCTGAGCTGTGTCAGGGATATGTTGTTATAGGTGAGGTTTTTATTTGTATGATTTTCCGTTTTAGGGAGCAGATGACTTTATTTCACATAATTCCAAAATTAATAGCAAAAAGTGAGGAGACCCGAACACGAAGACACTATTCAACATTTTTAGGGTGGTAATATTTAAAAATAATGTATTTAAATCTTTTTTTCTTTTTCCAGTCTCACCTAGGTATTTGTAACTAGTGATCGCTTATACAATATACTTACGATACTTGTGTACTGCAATATATGTCCACTTACCAGTGATCCAAACCGTACATCCAGCAAAACCTCTGTAAATGTAAACAAGAACGACAGAAAGTTCCTGCAGGAGCAAACCAGACCAGGAAAGGAAAGTAGTTAAACGAGGAAACTATATGTGCCCCCCCCCCCCCCTCACCTGACTAACAGTGTACAAGTGAATGGTTTTTCCTCATTCACCTGCTCCCTAGCAGATAGATGGCTGGATGGACCTCCGGGTCCTCTTCCAGGGACACCAACAGAGCTCCAATGTCACCTGACAGATAGCCTGGATCAGGAAAACCAGTGCAGACAAGTGGTCGTCTTCCTCTTGTTTTTTTCCTTTCAGCCCACACCGCCATGAAGACTTTTTCTTCTCGCCACGACTCGTCTCTGCAGAAATTTAACACAGCACATCTACGAATTCCTCACTTTTACAGCAGCTAATTAAATAGTGTAATTATCTGCCCCCTCCAGTTCATTAGCTCTATAGCCCCCTTCAGTTAGGTAGGTATATATAGGCTCCTCAGTAAAGGCAGGTATATATGGTCCCCATCAGCAGGTACATATTGAGCCCTTTTCAGTAAGGTCTATAAAGAGACCCTCTATTACACGGTCCTATCAAGCAGGTATATAGATAGTCCCTCCATCCGGCAGTATATAGATAAGCCCCCCCCCCCTCTGGCAAGGTATACATAATGACCCCCCCCCCTCTTGGCAGGTAAAGCCCCTCTCAGGCAAGCCACTATAGCCCCCCTCAGGCAGGTATAGACCCCCTCAGGTAGGTATAGCCCCCCCTCAGCAGGTATGAGCCCCCCTCAGTGCAGGATAAATCCCCGCTCAGGCATGTAAAAGCCCCCCCTCATGCAAGGTATATAAGCCCCCTCAGGTAAGTATAAGCCCCCCTCATGCAGTATAGCCCCCTCAGGACGGTATAGCCCTAAGGCCCATCACCCCCTCATGCAGGTATATAGCCCCCTCATAGCAGGTATATAGACCCCCACACAGCAGGTATAGCCCCCTATCAATCAGGTAATATAGACCCCTCAGGAAGGTATAGCCCCCCCTCATGCAGGTATAGCCCCTCTGCAACGGTATAGCCCCCCCCCCCCCCTCATGCAGGTATATAGCCCCTTCATGCAGTAAAATGCCACCCCCCCTCAAGCACGCAGTATATACCCCCATCAGGCAGGTATAAAGGTAGTCCCCTCTCCATTCAGGTAATATAGCACCCCCGGTAGGTATAGCACCCCCTCATTCGCTAGTATATAGCCCCCTCCATTGTAGTATGATGCCCCCCTCATAGCAAGGTATAGCCCCCCCCTCATGCAGTTATATACCCCCTCAGGTAGGTATAATGAGCCCCCTTACCAGGCAGGTAATAGCCCCCCCCTACTATCCGCAGGTGTATACAGCCCCCTTCAGGTAGGTATCAGCCCCCCCCCTCATGCCGGTATACTATAGCCCCCATCAGCAGGTTAATAGCCCCCTCATCCAGGACGAAATAAGCTCCCCTCAGTAGGTTATAGCCCCCACGCCCCCCCCCCCCTAATGCAGCTATATAGCCACTATACCCCCTCAGTTAGGTATGAGCCCCTTCAGGTATATATAGAGCCCCCCACATGCAGCTATATAAGCCCCCCTCAGTAGGAGTAGATAGCCCTCATTGCAGTATATAGCCCCCCCTCAGTGCAGGTATAGATAGCCAAGCCCGCCTCTCATGCAGTATAGAGCCCCCTCCAGACGTAGGTACTAGCCCCCTCATGGCAGGTAAAAAGCCCCCCTCCAGGCAGGTATAGCCCTCCTTCATGCAGAGTATAGACCCACCATCAGGTAGTAACAGCCGCCCCCCTCATGCAGTATATAGCCCCCCTCAGGCAGGTATAGCCCCCCCCTCATGCAGGTATATAGCCCCCTCAGGTAGTATAAGCCCCCCTCAGGTAGTATAATAGCCCCCCCCACAAGCAGTATATAGCCCCCCTCAGCAGAATACATAGCCCCCCCTCCATCGCAGGAATATAGCCCCCCCTCAGGTAAGTAATAGCCCCCCTCAGGTAGGTATAGCCCCCCCAGGTAAGTTTAGCCCCGTCCCTCATGCCGGTATATATCCCCTCAGGTAAGAGTATGAGCCCCCCCTCAGGCAGTGTATAGCTATACGCTCCCCCTCAGGCAGGTAACATTAAGCCCCCTCAGGTAGGTATGCCCCCCCCCCCACATCGCAGTATATAGCCTATAGCCCCTCAGGTAGTTTAGCCCCCCCTCAGGCAGGTATAGCCCCCCTCATCCCCCATTTTTGTCTGTATATAGCCTCCTCAGGAAGGTATTAATCCCCCCTCAGGTAGGTATAGCACCCCCTCAAGCAGGTATAATAGCCCCCTCAGTAGGTACATAGCCCCCCCCTAATGCAGCTATATATAGTCCCCTCTCAGGTAGGTATATCCCCCCTCAGGTAGGTATATCCCCCCCTAATGCAGCTATATAGCCCCCTCAGGTAGGTATAGCCCCTTCAGGTAGATATAGCACCCCCCTCTCAGAGGTATAGCCACCCCCTCAGCAGGATTTATTTAATAAAAATAAAACAACACTAATACTTACCATTTCCCTTCCCCGGCTGAGCGTCCTTACTCTTCTGCGCCCAACACTGGTGTGACGTCACCACGCCGCGCCAGCGCAGGACGCTGCTACCGGAAACGTCCTCGGCCGGCACAGCCTTTAGCTATCTTAGACTGTGGGACGCCGAGTAGAAGCAGGGGCGCGATGAATATAGTTCATCGCAGCCGCTGCCTTACTGATGTTTTACGGGGCCTCCGCATCCGGGCCCATGAAAACTTATGGACGCGTGATGGCGAACGGGTGCCGCGGGGCGTGGCCCGCAGCTGTGTGCCAGGCGGGCCCTGCTGGTGTGTGCGGTGCGGGCCCTGATAAGTACGGGGCGGGCCATGATAAGTAAATATAGGGCCGCGGCAGCTCCTGTTAAGTAAGTAAGGGGCCGCGGCGTTCGCGGCCCCACCCTTGTTGCCCGGCGCCCCATACGCAGATACCCCCCTGACTGCCCCATTAGGCGGTCCCGCCCTCCCAGGAGCCCTCCAGTTCGCGGCCGATCGGACTAACCCAACCTCCCTCCACGCCCAGCAGCCTTCCATGTTCAGAGGCCCTCCTTGCCCAGAACTCCACCATGTTCAGAGGCCCTCCTTGCCCAGAACTCCACCATGTTCAGAGGCCCTCCTTGCCCAGAACTCCACCATGTTCAGATGCCCTGCATGCCCAGGAGCCTGCCATGTTCAGAGGAGCCCTCCATGCCCAGGAGCCCTCCATGTTCAGAGGCCCTCCTTGCCCAGAACTCCACCATGTTCAGAGGCCCTCCATGCCCAGGAGCCCTCCATGTTCAGAGGCCCTCCATGCCCAGGAGCCCTCCATGTTCAGAGGCCCTCCATGCCCAGGAGCCCTCCATGTTCAGAGGCCCTCCATGCCCCAGGACCCTCCAGTTCAGAAGGCCTGCATGCCCAGGAGCCCTCCATGTTCAGATACGCAATCGTTGTTTGTACATCGGAGGTTCTAGGCAGAAAAAAATGTACCACAGTGCACAGTGCAGTCTTTTTCTCTCCTGGTTGACAGTGTGACTTCCAACAATAACGGGAGCCCAGGAGCCCGTCATGTTCAGATGCCATCCATGCCCCAGACCCAGCCATGTTCAGAGACCCTCCATGCCCAGGAATCATCCATGTTCAGAAGCCCTCCATGCCCAGGAATCATCCATGTTCAGAGAACCCTACCATGCCCAGAACATCAATGATCCAAGGACCTCCATGCCCAGGAATCAACCATGTTCCTAGGCCCTCCATGCCCAGGAATCATCCATGTTCTGAGACCCTCCATGCCCAGGAATCATCCATGTTCAGAGGCCCTCCATGCCCAGGAGCCTGTCATGTTCAGATGCCATCCATGCCCCAGACCCAGCCATGTTCAGAGACCCTCCATGCCCAGTTATCATCCATGTTCAGAGGCCTCTCCATCCCAGAATCATCCATGTTCAGAGACCCTCCATGCCCAAGAATACATCCATTGTGTCCGAGGCCCTCCATGCCAGGAATCATCCATGTTCCGAGGAGGCCCACATGCCAGGAATCATCCCATGTTTTTTCATAGGCCCTCCATGCCCAGGAATCATCCATGTTCAGAGGCCCTCCATGCCCAGGAGCCTGACATGTTCAGATGCCATCCATGCCCCAGACCCAGCCATGTTCAGAGACCCTCCATGCCCAGTAATCATCCATGTTCCGAGGCCCTCCATGCCCAGGAATCATCCATGTTCAGAGGCACTCCATGCCCAGGAAACATCCATGTTCAGAGGCCCTCCATGCCCAGGAATCAGCCATGTCCAGCGGCCCTCCATGCCGAGGACTCCGCCATGTTCAGAGGGCCTCCATGCCCTTGACGCAGCCATGTTCAGAGGCCCTCCATGCCCAGGAGCCCGCCATGTTCAGAGGCCCTCCATGCCCAGGAGCCCTCTGTGTTCAGAGGCTTTCCATGCCCAGGAGCCCTCCAAGTCCTGAGCCCTCCATGTTTCAGGACAGCCTCCATGTTCAAAGGTCACCTCCAAGCCCAGGAGCCCTCCATGTCAGAGGCCGCTCCCCTTGCCCAGGAGCCCTCACATGTTCAGAATGCCCTCTCAATGCCCAGGAGCCCTCCATGTTCAGAGGCCCTCGCTTGCCAGAACTCCACCAAGTTCAGACAACCCTCCTTGGCCTCCCACAACTCCTCCATGTTTCAGAGCCCTCACATGCCCAGGAGGCCCTCCATGTTCCGAAGGCCCTCCCATGCCCATGAGCCCTCCATGATCCAGGAGAGAGGCGACCCTCCATGCCCAGGACGCCCTCTCTCATTTCAGGTAGGTGCCCTTCCATGCCCAGGTCGCCCTCCATGTACAGAGGCCCTAACCATGACCCACAGAGCCCATCCATTTCAACAGAGGCCCTCCCTGCGCATGCGCCTCCATGTTCAGAGGCCCTCCATGCCCAGAACTCGCACCATGTTCAGGCGGGTAGCCCTCCATCCTTGCCCAAAAACTCCACAGTCAGAGCCCTCCATGCCCAGGAGCCCTCCATGTTCAGAGGCCCTCCATGCCCAGGAGCCCTCCATGTTCAGAGGCCCTCCATGCCCAGCGAACCCACCATGTCATAAGAGGCCCTCCATGCCCAGGAGCCCTCCATGTTCAGAGGCCCTCCATGCCCAGGAGCCCTCCATGTTCAGATACGCAATCGTTGTTTGTACATCGGAGGTTCTAGCATAACAAAAAATTTACCACAACATTGCACTAGTGGCATCTTTTCCCTCTCCTGGTGTGACCAGTTGTGAGCTTCCAACAACTCAAACGGGAGGTCCCAGATACCTTTAATCAGAAGAAACCTCTAAATACAGGGAACATTTGGGGACATGTCTAGTAGTAAGACGGCCCTTAGCAACCAATCAGAGCATTCCCTTCCATTTTTTCAGAGCAACGAATATTGAAACAAAAGGGAGCTCTGAATGTTTGCAAAATGGGCAAACCAAAGAAAGTCTAGACCAAGACTGTTTTTCATACATGATACCCTTAAAGCCCTTGGGCATATGTTCACAACGCCCCCACTCCCCCTTCCCGGCTTAATTGCGGGACGTATTTCGCCCGCAATTATGCCGTGTGTACTGGGGCGGGGGTCCCGGCAGCTCGCCGACCCCCTAGACATTCAAAATCAATCTGACGCGAATCACGCCGTGAAAAATAGACAAGTCACTGTTTTACCCCGCCCGCCGTATAGTCCTACAGCGGGGAGAGTAGGGCGTAATCCATTAGTTCTCTATGATAACTGAGGATTCCCGTAATGACAGGGACGGATCTCGCCCCCTATTTCGCACATACAGGGCGCAAAACTCACAAAAATAAGCCATGTGAACATAGCCTTAGGGTATGTTCACACAATTAAGTGTGGTCGCATAGCAGCGCGCACTGTGAGCACCGCTGGCCAGCACATCCCTCCGAATCTCTCACTGTCATTCATCCCAACGTGTATTTACCGGGGAGAATTGACATGTCAGATATTACCCCGACGTGTATTGTGCACTGGGGGAAAAAATAGGTAATCATAGACCTCAATGAGAGCAATGGATTACCGTATTCTCGGCCTGTACTTTGGGCGTTTCGGAGCGCAATTCCGCGTCGAGGTATGGACTGAGAATGCGCCGTGTGAACATACCTTTAAAGGAATGTTCCATCCTAGACAATTAACCCATTAACACCCGCAGCTCTTTTTTTCTGTTACATTACTTATTTCCTCCCCACCTTACAAGAGCCATAACGTTTTTATTTTTCCATCTACATAGTTGAATAGGGCCTTTTGTTTTTTGAGGGACACAATGAGTACTTTTTGTAATGGAGTGCCATAGACACACGTGAAAAACAAATAATGTACTTGGGCAAAGCCCTCCAAATTTTATGTGAGATGAAAGTGACTTGAAAAACAACAGGCAGTCAAGCTGCTGCGCCATTTTTGAGAGGGGGTGTTCCCTGTTTTTATTGAGTCATGGACCCCACCGGATGTGCATTATAACAATGACAAGTTATCTTTTATTTTTTTTTAATTCTGCAAGGTCAGTAATCATCCTGCTAATACAACATTTTTTAACAGTTTTTCGTTGATGACTACTTTCCATCGTGTTGAGCCATAGTTCACCAAAGACGACTTAATTAGCGGACGAAATTACGTCCCGCAATTACGCCGTGTGGACGGGCGGGAGCGGGGGAGTGAGCGGAGGGAGCCGCACTGTGTCGCCGGCCCATAGGCGCAATCAACTGCTATCGGCGCGTATACGCCGCTAGTAATTCACATGTCAAATTATCTCGGGGAGAGGAGTAACGTAATCCATAGTTCACTATCTGCAGAACTTGACAATTACCGTAATGAATGGTCCGTTTTTCGCCCATGTAATTGCGCTACATATCGGCGTGTAATTACGACCCGAAAACGGCCCCATTTTAAGCCGTGTGAACATGTCTAGCTTTGAGGCCCAAGGGAATAATATATGTTCTATAGTTTTTAAACT
Source organism: Phyllomedusa bahiana (assembly GCA_025379985.1). NCBI lineage: Eukaryota > Metazoa > Chordata > Amphibia > Anura > Hylidae > Phyllomedusa > Phyllomedusa bahiana. The sequence goes on along the minus strand of JAODAL010007481.1, from coordinate 82,971 downwards.
GCTTTACCCTAAATCACAACATAGATTGCTAGCAACATTTTTATGAACACATGACATAATACATCACTGTAGTTTGATATATCCTCCAAGGCCTACCTTTTTGATATGTGTGAATTAGCTTCTTGTCAGATTGACTACAATTTTGAGGCTAAATTTGTGGATTTTAGCACTGTTATTGCAAAATGACACATGCATCCGTATTCTGCAGGTTCGGATGATTCCCAATGTTGAAACCAAAAGATTATAACAGGTCTCATTATGTTTTAGTGCTTTAAAAAAAATGAACTTTTATTTTTTTACTTTGGTTGCTTTCACACGGTGTGGTTTTGGTGCGTTTTTTCACTTGCAGTACTGCACGACATTTAAACTGCAAGCGGCTTCCAGTTATCTAAACTGTTTGTAAAGGAGTAAGTGTATGTTCACACGATGTATTGCGGCGCGTACAGTATGCGCGGCAGTACATCGTGTGTTTCGGGAGCTCGCGCTAATACGCGTCTACTCCCGGAGCGTGGGGGGAGGGCGGCAGCCCGCCGGCTCCATTGACATTCATTACTCGTGGTGCGTATTCGCCGCAAATAATTAACATGTCTGTTATCTCCGATCGTATTGTCCGAGCGGGAGAGAGTGAGCGTAATTAAGGTGCGCGCATACGCTGAAATTCCTACTGTATGAACATACCCTTAGGCTAAGTCCCACATCTAGAAGTACAAGAAAACGGTATCCTGTCACTGCAGGAACCCACGGCCGAATTCGGCAATCCGACGCATTATCCGGCGGAATATGCAACATGTTGCATATTTACTAGAATTTAAAGCACCTACGGTAAAAAAATCTCTGTGCTGCAATCTCGCCATCCGACGGGTTTCCTGTGCATTGTAGACAAGCCTAGGGCGTCACAGCACCACGGCTGATTTTGGCACTGATTTCAGCCGTAACTGCGCGCAACGTTTTTGTTGCTACATACTCCAGCTGCTTAGAAGTAGCATTAAACGTTAAGCAGATGATCCGCAGCTTAAACTTTTAAAATAAAAAATATCTAAATCCATTTAAAAATGTGATCAATACAGGGTAGGAGATTTTGTAAAACAGCACCAGTGCTGCAGATTGCACGACGCTTTTCGACTCAATCATAAGTCTTAATCATTGTGCCCATGGTTCCTGCACAAGACACAACCCCCTTTATAAAGGCGTAGTCCCCGCAGAGTTTAACCATGGATTACCAGTAACGTATCCCCCAATATGTTTTTTACAATATATGCATTCAATATTTGGATTAAAAACAAAAAAAAGAAAAAAAGCACTTATATTGATATAGCAGATCATGAACGTACATTTAGGCCGTGTTCACACGGCTTATTCCGCGGATTTGTGAGCGTATGGAGCTCCACACTCCGCCAGTGAATATGGGGCGGACTGGGGGCGGAGGCGGAGCGCGGCGGGGCGCAGCTCCCCGGCCCCATAGACTTGCATTATCACACCGGCGTGTTATTGCTCCTGGAATAATGTGTATGTCACTATCTCTCTCCCCCCGCGCGGATTCGCGCGAGCGGGGGAGCGACGGAATCCACTGTTTCCTCTATGAGAGCATGTATTACCGTAATGACAGGGACGGATTTGGCGCCGTACTGATCGTAAATCCGGCGCGGAGTACGGCGCCAAATCACGGGCCAATATAAGCCGTGTAACGGCCCCTATTCCGTTAAACCCCTTTTCCCTCTCTCCCAACCTGAGTGTACATCCAGGGCAAGGGTGGGGTGATTGCCTGTAAGTATCTTTGTCTTTTAACATAATGTAGGAAAATCTAAAACCCAAAGCATTGGAAATTCTAAGTCACCTACCAGTTATTTTGTAAAATATCCTGAAAATACGGGAATACATTAGAACAAAAAACATCTACTACTGAGCAGCAGAATTGTTCTAAATCAAGAAAAACAAGTCGGTTACGATTGAAAGAACGAGATATAGCACGAGATACTCGACAAAGCACAAGATCAAGTAGAGAAAAATAACACTATACAGCAATTATTTAACTCCAGCGAAAAATAAACAACAACTACAACACAATAACAAATGCAGCAAAACCTACTTTCTCTACGCAGTATTCACCCAATATAAAAAAATTTTTTAAAAAAAAAAAAAAAAAAAAAAAAAATTTTACCCGTTTATTTTTAATCATCATCAAAAAACACTACCATTCTCCATAGGCACCAAAATCACATGTCTACTAATAACCTCAGAGATAGGTATAATTTGTATCCAAACACGAGGTCCTACTATTGGATCCATCTTTATTCTCTCACATTCTTATTCACACTGACTCACAACAAAAAAAGAAAATAAATTGCTTCTGTCCAAGGTAACCCATCAGTTGTGGGACACAATATTTGTATATGTTGCCAAATATATCAACTACTGATACCTTTGTATTCTTCTGTTAACAAAAGAAACAATATCAAATTCGTAAACTATATCAAATTTGCAACACAAAATAAGTTGTATATGCAGATAACATGCATAAAAATGCAACTTACAAACATTGCTGTACACAAGTACACAATTTTAAAAATCACGCATCAGAACAGACACATATTTCGAATCCCACAAGCATGAGTGGAAATCTGGAATGTCATCTGTACTAAACATTTCATAGAAAAACATGGCAGTCAGACACTACCTAATGAAAAGTGATAGGTATTGAAAAAGTAACACAATCCATTAGAGGTGTAAATATCAAACTAAAAGTTATTAGCCAGAGAGGCAAAATGGATATTTGTATAGTACTCGACAACCATTGGGCCTAAATGTACGTCATGATCTGCTATATCAATACAAGTTGCTTTTTTCTTTTTTTTTTTTAATCCATAATTGAATGCATATATTGGTAAAAAACCAATATTGATACGTACTGGTAATCCAATGGTTAACTCTGCGGGACTACGCCTTTATAAGGTTTGGTCTTGTGCAGTGAACCATGGCACAATGATTAAGACTATGTATTAGTCGAAACGCGTCCGGCAATCTGTAGCTCTGAGGTTCTGTTATTACAACTCTCTACCTCGTATTATCAACATTTTCATGAATATTAAAGGGTTGTCTCGCTACAACAAGATTTGCTTTTTATGTCAAAGAATCTTGCAAAAGATAAGTCACTTTGCCAATATATTTCTATTAACAGTAGTCCTAAATATCTCGAGGTATCCTTCTTGTATGGGCTGTATCAGCTCCTCAGGTCGCTATAGCTACAGACCAGTTTACTTCTCGCCTGATCGGCTGCCAGCAACTGGTTGCTCTAGCACAGACCTGGCTTCTACTGCAGCCTATAGGATCCAGTAAACATGCCCCGGACAATTCAAATTGAAACCAAGAAAAACAGGACTGAATAGTGATATGAATCAATGTAGTGAGACAACCCCTTTAATAAAAAAATTTATTCATTAAAATTATAGAGCGCGGACCATCTGCTTAATGCTACTTTCTAAGCAGCTGGAGTATATCATTTTTATGCCTGTTTCCAGCTGCTTCTCCCGAGCTGAAGCTGACTGGGATCTCCGTGCTCTGCAAGTCCGTTAAACAAGGTACTATTACTCATATAACAGTGAGCTGACAAGTGACTGTTTTCCACATGCGCGCCGTATTGCGCTGCAGTATGGCTTGGAAACCGTCTTCAGACATTACGGTAATCGACAGTTTCATAGAGACATGGATCCCCAGTGTCTCTATCTCCGCCCGCTCTGGCCGAATCCGCTGCTGGGGGAATAAGTGACATGCACATTATTTACGCCGTGTAAGCGCCGTGAAAAATGAGTGTCTATTGGACCGGCGAGCTGCGCTGGCCCCCCCGCCCCGCCCCGCTGCAACCCCGCTGCCGGCAAAGCGGCGTAATAGCGTGGTGAAATCCATTCCCCGCAATTACGCTGGCAAATCCCCGTGTGAAACTGAGCCTTAGATGTTTTCACCACTATCTTATGTTTGGTGCTTTTTTTTGCTCTGCATTTCTGCAACAAAAAAAAAAATTGCACTGTATGAAAGCACCCTTAGGATGATGCGTCCACACGGCAGTAAGAAAATACCTGATGAAATTTCTGATGGAAGAATCCAGCCAGTATTTTGACATCTTGTAGGTGGTTTTGGGTGACGGTTCTGCCCGCAGTTTGCGGATTCCCCGTTCCCTCTCTACACCAATGACTACGTTCTTCTGAGGAAGAATGAACAATGTTTCTAATAAATTATCTAGGAATTAACGCCAACAGTCTTAAAAAAACGTCCGGCAGAAAATCCATTCAGTGGGGACGGCTTTCAAATCCGAAAACCGTCTGTAAAACCTTGCAAACCCTGCTGTGGGGACAAGCCCTTACAAGTGACTCATCAATTATGGTGTTTACAATTCGCAAGACGTAAAACACATAGAGATCACTCGTCTGAACGCTGATACGTGTTTTACATTGCGAGCAGTGTAAAATCACACTGCTCATTGTTAGATGCGTGTTTGGGTCCTTCTGGATGGACCCAAACACGCATCTAAAAACGTATGTTCACATGGACCCGACACGCTGTGTGAACTTACCCTTAGGCTAGGGTCACACGGTGTATTTGCAGGGCGTAATTACGCCCCGCAATCTCTACTCCATTGGCCGGAGCTGGGGCCGGCACCTCGCTCGCGCATAGACTATCATTACTAGTGGCAGCGTAAAGCCGCTGGTAATTCACCGTCCTTTATCTACCCCCGCGGCGGATTCCCGAGCAGTGGAGAGGAGACATATCCATAGTTTCTCTATGAGAACTGAGGATTACCGTAATAGACTAGGCGCGTTTTTCAGCACCCGTAATACACGTGCAACTCCAGCGCTAATTACACAGACCTAAAATATCACTGTCCAGAATTGTAAGAGCCCGTGCTTGAACATTAGCCGTTAGGGTCGTGTTACACGGCATAAGGGCAAAAACATACTCCGTTTTGACCTCAGCTGAACCGTTCATTACATGCCAGTTTTTGGACAGTTTTTCTGACACAAAAACCGTAGTTTGGTTTTGAGCGTGTGTGGTTTTGGTGTTTTTATAACAACCGATTTTTGCTTATGTCTCACTGATTTTTGTCTCGAGGTTTCCCAGCGTTTTTTTTCAAAGTCAGGAAATATACTGGTGCAGAAAGTATTATTCCACTTTTTTTTTTGCAAAAACATAAAATCACTCCCAAAAACACCTGGACAAAAACCGCTCACAGTTCACTTTCTTGAGCGGTTTACATTGACACTACCCAGTTGCTCTAATTTCTGTCTGGAGACCGACTGCGAAGAATGAACATGTTCTAAGTTTTTCGGACCGCTGTTGGTGTGAAAAACCGCCCGGCAGAAAATCAGTCCCCACTGAACAGATTTTCTGTTGAAGTCTATGGGGAGTGTTGCTTGCAGGTTTTCAGACGGTTTCTAAAACCCCAAGTGTCTGAAAAACCGACCAAAAACCCTCTCCATGGGGACTAGTCCCTACAGGTCTAAATGGGCCCGCACAGTATAGGACAAAAAAAAAAACAAAACCTAAAAACCGCTTTGAATCTGAGCATTTTGTCATTTTTTTTGTCCAAAGCAGCTGGGTTTTCTGACGAGTTTTGGTTGGTTTTTGACGTGTTTTTTTTTTTGTGCGGTTTTTCAGGCAGTCTGTGTGAAAGGTTCTCCATCAGATTTCAGAGGTTTCCAATGACTAAAAACCACTGAAAATCTGACGGAAATCCTGTGCTAAGTAGACATAGCTTAAGAGTGCTTTCATATGATGCGGTTGTGGTGTGATTTTAACTGCACTGCAGTTAAACTGCTTTTCTCAAATATACCAGCAAGTCTTCTTTTAGTCATCTCTAAACTAGCGATTGGAAACAGTGATGATCATCAATTTACTAGGTTTGTAATCTGCAAGACTTCAAACACATGTTTGGATCTGTATTTGGGATTCAGAACGGACTCAAACACGCATCTAACAATGTACAGTGTGATTTTATATCGCTTTCAATGTAAAACACGCATTGGCGTTCAGACGAGTGATCACCGATGAGTCTTTCAGACATGTCAATTCTTGATCAGTTTCAGGCAGCAGACGCCTATTTAAAACTATAGGGTGTGTGTCTGCTACAGCCAAAACGCATCCAAACATGCAGCACGCTTTGGGTGTGTGTTGAATGCGTCTACAAAGTCCCCAGTCATTCACAACGGCTATTGCCGACGTAATTGTGGGACGTGGGATTTCGCTCGCAACTTTACGCCCGCCTGCTGCACCTGAGGGCGGCAGCTCACTCGAACCACATAGATCATTCATTATTCTCACTCAGAAGGCGCATACACTCGCCAGTCAAAAATTGACATGTCCACTTTTCCTCCCCGCCCGCGTAATTCGGGGACGTGGTGGAGAGGAGAACGGAATCCCATAGTTCTCTATGAGAAACTGTTGCATTAACCGTAATGTGACTGGGACGGATTCCGTATTGCAGCGCAGCACGGCGCGCAATACGGCTGCAATCCATCCCTGCAATAAGCCGCGTGAACGGCCCTTTACACAGCACTTTTGAATACGTATCCAAAAACGCAGTGTGAACATCCCCTAATTGCTCACTAACACTCTCTTATGAAACACCTTTCTGAACATGTTAAGACAACTGAAAGGCTATATGTTCACATAGCCGGCCTTATTTTTGGAACGGATTCAGTCCCATAATTCGCGTCCGTACGTGCGCTCTCAAAATACGGCTGAAATCTGTCCCTGTCATTACGGTAATCCACAGTCTCAGAGAACTATGGCTTCTGTCTCCTCTCCCCGCACCCGCCGAAATACGGTGAGTCCGGGGGATAAAGCTGACAAGCACATTATCACCGGATGAATGATGATATGCGCCGTGGACTTAATGAAAGACTATGGGGCGCTGGCGAGCTGCCTGTCCACTCCAAACTCTCCCCCTACACAACGGCGTACATTGCGGGCTGCAATCCATATCGCAATTACGCTTAAATAATAAGCTGTGTGAACATAGCCAAAGAAGCTTGCTGGTAACAAAGGCAATTTAATTGCAGTGCAGTACTGGAAGTGAAAAAAAGCACCATATCTCACCGCACCATGTTATCAACACTCAACTCTGGCTGCAGCACTTGTTTTCTGTCTACCAATAACTTTTTTGTTTTTCAATCTATGAACCTGAGTGAACCCTCATTATTTGCGGCTGAAAACATGCGTATTTTTGATCACTTTTGTGTTCCAAAATGTAAAATGATTTTTTCCTTTTGCAGTGTTCACTGTAGGGGATGCTATATTTTAACCAATTGGACTTTTATGGACGCGACAATACTAATTTTGTGTTACTTTTTTATTTCTTTTATTTTTTTACGTTTATTTTTTTAAAGTTTTGAACTTTCAATATTTTTGCTACACACATGTCCATTTATTTAAACTTTTAACTAAATATTGCCACTACGTCTGGCCTTCCATGTTACTACTCTTAGTGCATCCTGTCCTAGCAACCACACGTCGCCAGGGAGGGGAGAGGATTGTCCACTGTGTCTATATTAATGAGGAAAGGGTTAAACAGCTAAAAATGAAGCTGTGTCCGATCCCGGCTGATTGCAGCAGGTCCAATCATCTCCCTTCTCTTCTGTGTCCTAGTACAGCTGAATATACTGCTGACCTGTAAGGCTATGTTCACACGGCTTAAAATGGGACGTATTTCACCCCGTATTTCGTGCCGTACTGCGCTAAATACAGGGCGAGATACGTCCCATTCATTATGGTAATCCACAGTTATCATAGAGAACTATGGATTATGTCTCCTCTCCCCGCTCGGACAATACGGCGAGCAGGGAGAGAAGTGACATGTCATATTCGCTGCTAGTAATGAATGTCTATGGGGCCGGCGGGCTATCGCCACCCCAACCCCGCCCCGCTCCCGAGCACGTGGCGTAATTGCGGGCGAAATACGTCCCGCAATTATTGCAGTGTTAACCCTGCCTAATCGGAAATCCCATAAGAAAAGAATAGAGAGTAGTGCGTGACTACGTACTCTCTGTTCAGTAAACGAGACTTTTGGTGGTCCCTGAGGTGCGACCTGCACTGTCCGACAATGGCATATACTATCAGTTTGCTATAAATGTCTGAGAGAGTCTTGCACAAGAGTATATAAATAACTTGGAGTGTGACTATTGCTAATATCCATTTCTACAATTTTTAGATACCCATCAGTAATCAGGAACAATGGGAGGAGGCGCTATCATCCAAAGGACTTATAGGTAAGAAGGAGAAACATCAAAAGATCATGTGCTTCACAGATCATCTTTCGTATTTTCAGGATATCTATACAAAAATAACTGGAAGGTGACTTAGAATTTCCAATGCTTGGGTTAGATTTTCCTACATATGATAAAAGACAAAAATACTTACAGGCAATCACCCCACCCTTGCCCTGATGTACAAGGTATGGGATAGAGGGAAAGGGCTAACGGATAGGGGCCGTTCACACGGCTTATTTGGCCGCGGATTGGCGCTGTACTGAGCGCTGGATTTGCGCTGCAGTATGGCGCCAATCCGTCGCAGTAATTACGGTAATCCACAGGTCTCATAGAGAACAGTGGATTCCTTCGCTCCTCCCCACTCGGCGAATCCGCCGGGCGGGGAGAAAGTGACCTGCACATTATCCAGGCGCAATACGCACCCCCGCACCCGCCCCTTATTCAAGCCGGAATTGCGAGCGCAATCCGGCTCGCAATTCCGGCTTGAATAAGCCGTGTGAACCGGGGCATATGGTCGGATGTACTAATTTTACACCTTTATGGTTAAACCCTAAGTTACCAGAATTTTATAAGCTCCGAGGGTTTGATAATTGGGTCTCTAATTGAATTACTAATGTTCACCAAGTGCAGAAAGATGGGGAGATTAAAAGTCTTGCACAGCTACAGGAAGAATTTACACTACCTCACAGATCCTTTTATGAAAACCTGCAATTTAGACATGCATATGTGGCTCAGGAAAAATCATTGAATCTATCTATTCATACAGGTATTTTGGTGCATTTGGTATGTACCCATCCCACTACCAAAGGAGTGATATCCATGGTGTATAGGGTGTTGCCTTCTAAGTCCAATCAGGATGCCCACCTTCCAGTGAAGGCCAAATGGGAGGCTAATATGGGCCCTATCTCGGAGGATCAATGGATGGATATTCTTAGTCTAACAGCTCAGGTCTCACTATGCGAGGCTCAACGATTTTCCCAGCTTATGTTGTTACATAGGGCATACAAATCTCCTGTGATTCTTTATCAGATTTAAGCACGGTCAGATTCTTTCTGTCCTAGATGTACTAGGGATAATGCAGACATTATACACATAATGTGGGAGTGTACCATTCTAGGGCCATTCTGGAAGGGCGTTCTCAGCCTCATCCATAGGGTGCACGGTATCACAATACAAGCAGAACCGCTGACATGTATTTTGGGTTGTTTACCGGATGTAGCAGCGGATTCCACTATTGCTATCAGTATTTCTCGTGTGCTTTATGTCGCTCGTAAGCTTATCACATTCCACTGGCTGCAGCCATCTCCAGCAACGTTATGAGAGTATATAAACAAACTGAACAATATAATCCATCTAGAGAGGGGTGTATATGTAAAAAGGAAGGCGTTACCCGCATTTGAAAAAATTTGAGGTCCTTGGCTGAACACCCCAGGTCTCCTTTCTTCTCTTCAGTACCCACGTTTCATTTCTTGCGCTGGGCAGTGGAGTAGTTTAGCCATGTGAGGGGGAGGATACAACACTCGAGGAATCTTTAATGTTCAGATGCTTTGAAAAAATACTTAGGTTTTGCTTTGAGGTTTTCGTTTGTGTGGGGTGGGTGTGTGGGGGGTGGGGGGTTGTTTCTGTGTCTTGCCTTTTTATTGCTGAGTTTCTACTCTTAAGAATTTTTACATTTTTTTACACTCATTTTATTGTTTAACAACTTTATTGTATTAAAAATGAAAAAGTCAATAAAAAAGATCTGATTTAAAAAAAAAAAAGACAAAAATACTGCGGTAGATTTATGAAGCTTGTCTGACTCTAAGACAGTTACAAGTTAGAAAGTGTTAGAAAGCGCCATATTTATCATGGGGTTCATGGGGCAGATTAATACTGTCTGGTCTAACCTTACACCGTTTATAAGTTGGTTTACTTTATGCCACTAAGGGGCCGTTTACACGGCACTGGACAAATACCGGTCGGTTTATCCTCCTCCTGCTCTCAGACAGCATAAACCATCTGACAGGTTTCACAAAGGAAAAACAGGAAGAACCTGGACAAAGTAGACATAAAGAAGGCAGGCAGAGAAGTAAGCAAACCCAGCAATAAGAATCCAAAGGAACGCCAGCTCTAGCAACAAGAGACTATCCCAAGCAATGTCCCAGTGCACAAGCGGACTTCTAATGGAGTGCCTGAGTTGCGGTCCAGAGTGTGATTGGACCGACCCTCTTACATCCAGACCACACATAACACAGACTGGCAGGGAAGAAAGATGAGTGGTGAAGGCAACTGTCAATCACCACTCAGTCTAAACTATCTGCGACCCAGCACTAGGGCTAGCAGAAGCAGTCAAACTGGTGTGGTGGAGAACCTGTCAATCACCACACAGCAAGTACTGGAATCAGACAGAGTTTAGACTAGTGCGAAGAAAACATACAATTCAGGCACAAAATCATGGCCAAAAGCGCAGTCTCTGCCATACTGTGCTGATGCCTGAACAGGTGGTCATTACACTTTACATATAAAAGTCGGAATGAGTTGCTGGAAACTGATAATCACTTTTTATGTTGTGAATGGGAGCTTGTTCAGGTCCTTTATAATAGACTTTGTAACAGAAAAATAAGTATGTTGCCGTCCTCACCTGGTGCCAAAAGAACCGCTCATCCATCCATATGTAAAGAGCGGTACAGAGCATGTAGTACCACACTGTACTGTAGAGAGGCGCCACTAGACCGCCAATCACATGCAGCGCAATAGGAATTGGTTAATTGCCCTATGGTGGCATTGCAAGGGACTTGAGCCTTTTGCTGCTAGATTCCCCCATAGTTCCAGCCAATTGTTGTACATTCCTGCAGCAGAACGTTCTCATCCTAGAATTTTTTTATTTTTAGGATTACCTTCTAAAAATAAGAGCCTGTATAATGCAGCCAACCGAGCTAATGGAGAAAGGCTAAGAGTGTTTTCTCAGTATGTTAAATGTCTACTAATTCTGTCTGCTTCCAGTGATGGACGTTTATCAGGCCTGGTGTGGTCCTTGCAAAACTACTGTGAGTCTCTTCCGAAAAATAAAAAATGAACTAGGTGATGACCTCCTGCAGTTTGCTGTGGTAAGAGCTGCCCCAGGAAATATATTTAAAGTGTGTCCTTCTTTTTTATTAAAAAAAAACGGAAAAAAAAACATAATGCATGCGAATATGTTAGGGAAGTTTAATAAGAATCAGTAGCAACGTCTTAGCCTTCTAGCATCCCATTGGTCTCCTTTCTCTGCCTGCCAAGGTCTCTGTAAGGCCTCGTTCACATGGCTTATTTCTGGCACGGATTTCAGCCGTACTGCGCTGCAGTACAGCTGAAATCCGTGCCAGGCATTAAGGTAATCCACAGTTCTCATAGAGAATTATGGATTCCGTCTCCTCTCGCCGAGCGGGAAGAAAGTGACATGTGAATTATTTACGGCGTGTACGCGCCGTGGAAAATGGAAGTATATGGGGCCGGCGAGATGCCGGCCCCCCCACCCCCACTGCACGGCAGCTGGCGTAATTGCGGGGCGAAATCCGTCCCCGCAATTACGCCGGCAATAAGTCGTGTGAGCTGGCCCTAAATGTTCAGAAGTCTCCTAACTATCCAAAAGATGGGAAGAATAGAGGGGGATGCAGCTGCAGTTTTGCACTCTCTTGCTCTGTTTGTGTTTCTCACTAAGAATTAGGGGGTAAGTTGCTCCTTGAGGAAAGCATGAAGTTTTATAGGCTCTGCAATGCTCACTGGGAAATCAATATGCAGGTAGACTCTAAGGGAAGAGAACTAGCACTCTGGTGCCACCTATTGCAAAAAGCATCTCTTACAGCTGTAAGGTTCTAAGAACTACTGACCCAGCCCTCTTCTCCAGAGCTTACAGTATTAGCATGTTTGATTTGAGCATTGCATGGCCTATACGTCTCCCTACATCTTTATGGTACTTTCCTCAAGAAGAACTACATCCCAGTCAGCCAGTCATGACTCTGCTCTGCGCTGATTAGGGGCAAACACCATAAAACAGTTGTCTGGAGATGGAACAGTTACTGGCTTGCTTTCTTTAAAATGCCCAGTCATATTTCATGGCATTTTTAATAATTCAGATTTTGCTGCAAGGGACGCTACTTTCAAGGTGGAACCAGAGACCTAGCTTTATTCCCTGAAGCTTCTTTGCATATGCTCTTTCTTTTAGGTTCACCAAATCTACTCTGCTAATTGTCGTCACGGAGGTTATCTCAATTATAAATATCCCCTTTTCCTATTGTAGTTGAATATCAGTTAATGCTGAGATTGAGTCGCGTGCTGTGTTAAATACTTTGCTTTTTACTGTAGGATCTAGCTTATTTTAACTGTTATTGTGCTCTTTTACTAGGCTGAAGCGGATAGCATTGATGCCCTTGAAAAATACAGAGGCAAATGTGAACCTACCTTCCTTTTCTTTGCGGTTAGTAATCTTCTATTTCTTGTAGCTCTGCGATGCCGGCCAATTGGTAGCTTTCACTTGCCACACAAAATCCTCTTTGTTTGTTTGACAGTGCTTAGCTCTGTAACTCTTTGTGTCAAGGGTCCATATATACCCGAGCCAGTCTTCTTGGAAATTGGGCTGCACCAATCAGTATTTCCTATCCATCCTCATTGTATGGGACATGGGGAATTGGTGTCACCTTTTGTTACCTGGTATTAGAGAATATTGGCAAAACAATTATCTGCTACAGCCAGTGATCACCTTGCTAAACTATAATGGCAGCTTATACCCCTCACAAACCCTCTCACCAGTAAATGATGTCAGCTGTCATTGGTGAGAATGGCGGATTTAATGTATCCATCAGAAACACAACAGACTGGAAACCAAGGGCCTAAAGAGGAATTCACTGGACTCATCTAGCCTAACAGCATAATATATGGGTCATTTGGGCTGATGGCACAGTGGACCTGTCTCCATATTATCTGACCTTGGGTAGGGCAGCATGTTCAAGTGACAGATCTGCTTTTTATTTTGACCAAGCTGTAGGGCACCTTTGGTCTTAAAGAGTTTTGGCCCTTTGGAGTGCCACCAAAGCACCAGTGTCCCCTGCCGCGCTCTCGATATCCCATTAATGGCTTACGTAACAGGGAGCCAATCTCTGGCTTTAGTGGTCATGCACTGGAATTAGTAGTTGTGTGCTGTACATGCAGACGTGACTGCTGATCCCAATGATTGCTTCATAGTCATGTGTGCTATAAACAAAATGTCGCTGCTGAGTGACCGGCAGTAGACATTAGAGCTATGGCGGCGCTGGAACAGCAGTGAAGGGAGAGGTAAGTTTTGGTTCATTATATAACAGTGTGGGGGGTGGGTAACTTTAAAAGAAGTGAAAAAGGGGATTTCTCACGACAATTATTAGCTTCTAACATGTAGGGAATGGTAAATGAAGACTATTATCTAATACACTGCTCTTTTGATTTTGTTTTGGTCAGGAGATAAAGAAGAGTTTAGCTCCTCTTAGAGTACACAAGTTTCTCTAGGTTACGGCCCACCTCTCTCTCCTCTGTCTTTTATTTGATTGATCCAAGCTGCCGCCAGTTTGACCATGATGAGTCACTTCCTGGAGAGTCTTCTCTCTAGCAGTGGAGTTTGTTTACCTAACTAAATCACAAGCTTTCACTCTTAAGAGCTCTGTAGTCTTGTTTACTACATGTTATAACAGGAATAGCTATGAATAGCAGAGCTGATATACCAGTCACTGCTATATATTTACCCACACAGAAGTGTGACTCTGAAGCTGGCTGTGGCTCTGTGAAACTGCATGGGGAGACAACCCCTTTAATGCATGTTCACTTAAAGAGAACCTGTCACATAGTTTATGCCCCCCCTTGCTGAGGGCAGCACAAGCCAGTGTCAGTCCTGCTGTTTCCAGCACTGTGTCCCTTATTCTGTAAGATGCAGCAGTTTCAGAGCATTTAATGCTCAAATCTGGCAGTTTTCAGCCAGAAAAGAGTCCAGCTTATTCATGAGCAGGTGTTAGCCTGCGGGGCTAGCCTCAGGTGGGCAGGGTATGGAAAAAACTGACTCCTTGAATGACTCTTTTCTGGCTGAAAACTGTAGATTTGAGCATTAATTACTCTAAAACTACAACATACTACAGAATAAGGGACTCGGCGCTGGAAACAGCAGGTCTGACACTAGCTTGTTCTGTCCTCAGCAATGGGGGCATAATCTACTGTAGGTTCTCTTTAACTATTCAAGAGAAAAGTCAGCGAAAGATTGTTCCTTGAGCCTTCTAATGAAATCTAATCACATTTTCAAAGAACATACCGTACATAAAGTGCTATGTGTTATGATTTTCCACCTGCCTCCTTAACTCTTTACTAATGTGTACTGTATTCATTGCTTTGCATTGTATCTTGGAAGGGAGGGGATCTGGTTGCGGTAGTCAGAGGTGCCAATGCTCCATTGCTGCAAAAAACTATCCTTGAACAGCTTGAAGCAGAGAAGAAAGTTTTGATTCATGGCCTGGACCGTAATGTGGTAAGAGATTGCAGCTGCTTTTACGTAGTAACAAGTTGCTTAATCTGTATAAGGCATGTTGACATGACAGATTTTTCTGTTGGAAAAACCAATTGTGGATCCATGGCAGAAATATAAGGGGATCCCCTCAGATTCCTGCCACTGCTTTTGGCAAATATTAATTTTAGTGTAGTTATAGACATGGCTAATCCTCACTGGATGGGGCTAAGCCACATCGCTTTTACACAATATGGTTTCCAACGTGGAATCCATTTTAGTAAATGGTCACTTATTTTGATATTTCTCCTGGGGCCTAAATGATTACTCTTAACATGACATGAATAAATGCTAAGCTTCATTTCATTTAAAGTGGTTGTCACCTCCAATGTTTTAAGTAAGAGTATACTGGTGCACCTGTAAGAAAATAAAAAAAACGTACTCACCTCTGTACCGACTCTTGTTTCAGCAGTGCATCTGTCGGTCCTGTCTTCAGGTCTTTTGCTGTCTTCTGGTTCTCAGCTGTTGGCTCGTGGGCACTGCAGCCCCTAACTGGAAACAGTGGTTACTTGACAGTATCCAGCGACATTGTTCAGAAGTGAAGGCTTCAGACGCTTGTACACAGCTGCTGTTATGGAACTACTAGTTTAACATGTGTGGTGTGACCTGCTGGCACTTGTAGTTCCACAGCAACTGCCTGTAAACAGCATGCAGTAGAACGATTGCAATGTTATGGAGCGACATCATTATGGGAGGTGACTTAGTGTGTGACATCAACACAGAGTTATGTCCCATATGGCTCTGTTCATGTGTAGGAGAGAGACATAAGCTTGAACTCAGGGACTTTCCTTATATCTATTGTACGAAACCAAAAAATAATCCTTATTACTCTCTATACTGTTAATAAATTACTAGATAAAAGATGAGGCGCTTCAGGAAGACAAAGAGACATCCCCGCTCCCTAATCAGAATGAAGATGATGAACTGCGTGAGTAAATGAAATGGTTTCCTTCAGAATCAATGCATGAGACCAATGTGTATTACAGATCACGCCAATATCTGGTGAGGAAGTGAAATATATAACAATGCTGCTTTCTGGAATTCTTTGATAATAATAATATTAAAGGAGTTGTTTAGAGGATTAAAGGGGTTGTCTCACTACAAAGAATAGCTTTCAAAATGTAGGGAACACTAAATGAAGACGTTTTCCAAATATATTGCTTTGTTAATTTTTTTTGTTAAGGAGCTACAAATGATTTTATCACCTTCTGATGACTCTCAGGTTTCCCAAGTGACCGACCTGTGTACTTCTTCTCCCCTGCTGTTTGTTCTATCTGATAGCAGGGAGTGCCGTCATCACATTGTTGTAGACGGAACTGCAAAGGGGCTCGACATCATAGTGGGGGGTCAAATCAGTATATTGAATGACACATGCCAGAGAAAGAAATCACAAACTGACAGTCTGCAGTCTAATGAGTTCTCTGACTTTTATTACAAAGCACAGATATATATACGACCGTAGACAAAAATTCTAGAGGCAACATGTGACATACATCCAACCTCTTTATTGGTTCTTCTTATCTATATCTTTGACTAATACAGCCTCTTCTTTGTCTCAGAGAAGCAAAATAATTAAGGCCAGTGGCCATCTTGGTTACTTCTTGACACAACAGGTTTGTGTCTGGACACAGGCGCCATATTGTGGGTGAAATAGACCTTTCACCTAACACATTCCATAACAACATCACACAGGTCGCGGCAGTGTGAGAGCTTGTTTGTTATTTGATCTTTCAGACAAAAGACAGTAATTACTCTACTGTTTACTTTAGCTCAGAAGCTTCTCCGGACCTCAGCGAGGGTAATTTATTTAATCTAAACTGGGCATCCTCAAACTGCGGCCCTCCAGCTGTTGGGAAACTACAACTGGTGGAAATGATGGGCGTTGTAGTTTCCCAACAGCTGGAGGGCTGCAGTTTGAGGATGTCTGATCTAGACTAATAAACAGAGAAGTCTGAATACACGGAGCTCATGTGCTAATTACAGACAGCTTGACCAGGAAGTGACAAAGCAAAGCAGCATTATTTCATTCATGCATCCTATGAAACTTTGAGATGAGACAACCCAGTTTAGTAAAATAATTAGGGTACTGCTGCCCAGGTAAAAAAAACAAACAAAAAACCTCATACTCCCCTTGCTTCTCACCTCTGGTCCAGCACCAGTCGGAACGTCACTGCTGCAGTGGTCACTGGTCATTGGTCATTGACTGACATCACCTCTCTGAGGATTTTTTTCCAAATGGTAATATAAGGCACTGGCACATAAATACTGCAGCCAATTAGCGGCTGCAGTAGTGACGTTCTGCTTGCTACTGGTGGAAGAAAACAGAAGACTGGGAAGAGACGGCCCACAGAGTCGGCACTGGAAAAGAGTTGAGGAGGAAGGTGAGTATATAAGTTTTTTTTTGTTTTTAATCTGGGCAGCAGTACAATATATTAATTTTTAATTACCTGGGCAACCTCTTTAAAATTGCAATACACCTATTTTACTAATTCAGTTCCAACTCCTGGTCCATCTTGCTTATGAACTTTTCACAGTGACTTGTCACATGATTGCAGGGAACTGGTGGTAATAATTATATTGGTAATAACTGGGTGTTATGAAGAGAAATATATGACACATGCATCCATCTTTTCATGGGACAACACCTATGATACAATGTAAAGTAGTCAGTGTACAGCCTCGCACAGAGAAACTGCACAATCCAGCAATGTGAAAATGCCGTCGGATATTGGACAGAATTTTCCAATTGCTGTGTAGACCTAGCCTAACAGTGTAAATATGTTGTGCCCTCAAAATAACTCAACACAGCCACCAGTGTCTATACCACTGGCAACAAAAGTGAGTACACCCCTAAGTAAAAATGGACAAATTGTGCTTTGCTCCCAAAGGTGGCTAAATGCTGCTGCTAGACACTCCTCTTGAGAACAAAGGACAAACGATATGGAATATTGAAATTCAACAAGACCCATTCTTGTTTTGTACGACGTCCTACAAATAAATGTCAGCTGAATAATTTCTACGCGTTCTGGTTGGGAGTGGTAAAAAATAAAAAGAAACCGTAAAGGGATTGTTTACTTTTTATTATTTAATATGCATTCAATAGGAAATCATATAATTTTCTAATACACATTTTAAAAACACCTTTTATACCAATGTACAAGGTTCTGTCTAGAAAAGAAATGGTATAGCCCCCCATCCAGCCAATAGTAATGGCTCCCATGGACTAACTGTATAGATTAAAGAGAACCTGTCACATAGTTTATGCCCCCCTTGCTGATGGCAGCACAAGGTAGTGTCAGACCTGCTGTTTCCAGCGCTGTGTCCCTTATTCTGTCAGTCATGTGACGCACCACAGATATGTCATGTGACCTGCTGGTATCCAGGTATCACTGTCCCAGTATATTATAGTAGTTTATTGGGGAGAAGAACCTCTCCAGTATTACGATCTCCTGCAGCGTCTTATCATGTCTGTCAATATCTGTGGAGAAGAGGCTCACACACTCTTCTCTCTGTCTCATCTTTCTGCTTTATTTTTTTCAAACTTAACTTTATTAACAACATCATGACAACATCATCTACAGTTATGTATGTTGTGGGTTTTTTTTAAACCGTTAACTTTATTAAAAATTTTTAACATCACCTAAGGGGCCCAATAGTTACAAAAGAATTACACCTAAAGAATTTGTAAAAAACCCATATTAAAAAGTAATAATTACACAATGTATTTCTTATTATTGCACCATTATTCATAATCAGTTACCCCACTGATGTCATAACCTTATTGTAATAAAGCCAGGAAGTCAACAAATTAAACCCCCATGTCTAGTAATCTTTATTCCATAGGAGCCATTACTGGACTGGAATTTTCTTATCTAACTAGGGGCCTACCACATTGGTATAAAAGATGTACACTAGCAGAATTTTTAATATACTGTATTTGTTAGAAAATTGTATGATTTCTTATTATATACATAATTAAACATTGAAAAGTGGACAACCCCTTTAAGGGGCCTAGAACTGGACTGGCTGTGGCTTCGTGTACGAGTTAGATTTTTCTTTTTTAACACTGGCAACCAGCAGGCCATTTTTTTTTAAACTCACAGACAATCCCTTTTTTCTGTGGGGGGAGAAGTCATTGGCCGGCAGTGTCTGAAATCAATGGTCTATTAGAAATCTGGAGTCTTCAGTCCACATACATAGATGAAAACTGTTCCTAGCCAAATGGAGGAATCGTTTTTTAAAAAGGGTTTTTTCAACATATTGGAAAATTCTTTTCTGCATATTTCCCCTTTTTCCCCCCTTTTAATGTTATCTTGTTTTTTTTTCCATGATTTGTACATTATATCCAGATATAAAGTTTTACAATAGGAGGTTAATTACCCCATACAAAAAAACAAAAAACCCCAAAAAAAAAAAAAAAAATTTTTTTTACTAAAAATTATTAAAATTTTTTTCTTGGTTTTAATTTTGAATTCGGGTGGCTTTATAGGCTGAGTAGAACCAGGTCTGAGCTTACAACCTGAGGGCGATACGCCCCTACAAGAGGTGATATCTAGGAATAGGTAGGACATGTTAAGGGACACAATTGCAAAGTGACTTGTTTTTGCAAGATCTTTATCATAAAAAGCAACCCTTGTAGTGAGACAACCCCTTTAATGAATTTGTTCTGACAAAGCATTTGCATGAAATAAAATAAAAGGTGCCTTTTTTCATGTTGTAGTTCCAGCAGGAAAATCTTACACTGTAGCCATCATTAAGCCTGATGCTGTTGCTCATGGAAAGGCAGATGAAATCATTATGAAGGTAAGGATTGCAAATGTTCACTGTTTGTTGTCAATATATAAGTGAAAAATTTTGCCACATTGAGATATCGGGCAGCATCAGTTGTACTGAAAACTAGAGTTTTTCTTCTTAAACTTGAATGTTTGTATTGTGGTAAAAAAAATTATGTTGTGCAACTTCTAGATTCAAGAAGCCGGGTTTGAAATCTTGGCCAATGAAGAAAGGACTATGACAGAGTCTGAAGCCATAGACTTTTATCAACACAGAGCGGAAGAGGTAAGTGCTTGACATAGGGTATGTTCACATGGCGTAATTGCGCTGCAATATGCACGAAATACCCCCTGCAATTACGGTAATTCATAACTCTCACTGAGAACTATGAATGCCTGACGGTTTCCCCGGGGTAAGTATTGCTTTATGGGACCCAAAGGTCTTATATTCAACAGAGCTAAAGGGGCCCTTTTTTTACTATAAAAAAAAAAAAAAACTTAAAACTAATGGGGCTCAACCCAAATTTTGTGTGGGAAAACCGCTTTTCCCCTCTCATAGATTAGGTGGGTTAAAAGGGGGCTTTGGTCTTTCAAAACCCCCCCCCAAACCGGGTTGGGGGGGGGGGGAAAACCCCGGGTGGGGGACTGCTGAATTGGGTGTGGGTCCCCTGTGATCACCGCAGGCCAAATGGTTAAAGGGACCCCGCCAGGGGCAGGGTCAAGACCCTTTCAACGGTTATTACGGCGGATTTGTGAGCCCGGATTCACTCGCAAAAACCGGGTAAAAGGGGGGGGGACCGGGGCGGGGTCGGAGCGGGGGGGGTGCCGCTCCCCCCGGCCCCATAGACTTCTTTATCCCTGGCGTGTTTTTGGCCTGGATAATGTGCATGTCACTTTCTCCCCCTGCGGCGGATTCGCCGAGCGGGGAGGAGCGACGGAATCCACTGTTCTCTATGAGAGCAGTGGATTACCGTAATTACTCCGACGGATTGGCGCGTACTGCAGCGCAAATCCGGCGCGGAGTACGGCGCCAATCCGTGGACAAATAAGCCGTGTGAACGAGGCCTAAGGTCTTCACCGGAGCCCACCGCAAAGCGGGATGGACTTAGCTGCGGGGACCCCCAGGTCGCTACCCCCGAAGTGGCTACCTGCGGTGACAGCCGAGGTGCAGGACAGGAATACAGGCGGTGGTAGACAGGAACGTAGGAAAACATATGCAGGGCAGGTTAAACATACACAGGAACACAGCAGGATACATCAGGATAAAGCAGGTACTGAACAGGTGACAAGGCAGGACACAGGACAGGTGCAGAGACATCAGACATGACAACAGGAGACAGACAGATGGTCAGGAGCTCAGATGACACAGAAACTGGACCAGCATCTCCAGGGTTAAGTCCAGAGACACTGGCCGGAGCTCAAGATGGACTCAGCATGAGACTGCAATGCACTGACCCAGAGCAGAGGCAGGAACTTCCTCTTATAGTCAGGGGTCACAGGTCAAGAGCAAGTAGACAGAGACAAGTAACCTATAAAAGGCAGGAAGCTGCAGCGCGCGCTCTAGGAGGCACAGAGCACACACAGGACCCCAGGAAGCAACAGGACAGGCAAGTACTAGGAAGGCACAACATTCAGGCGGTCCAGGGCAGGGGACCGCGGCGTGATCCGTGACACCTCCCTTGCGAAAATCCATTTGGATACTGAAAATAGTATTCCGATGGATCTGCGAGTGATCTGTAGGTAACATCGGGGCAAATGTAGTCGCTTATGGAACGCGTATGATCTGTTTCCTGAACATAAACACTGGAAAAAATGGGGCGGTGGATTCAATTCCAACCTTTCAAATGGAGCTTTAAATGTAGGCAATCATATGATAAAATCTATCTACAAATACATTTACTTAGACGCTTTCTTGCCTAGGTTCTTCTTAAAGCTATAGCAGGAGGTCTCATGATAATTTCTTAGAAAATATTAAGATTTATTGCATACTTTATAAAGTTCTAATAATTAGAGTGAGAAAATACATAGTAATTTTAATTTACATTTATAAGTGTCTGTCGTCTAGTCTGGAATATATCATGTTGAATATCAAAGTCCCCTTTTCCTAGGCCTGGGTGTGTGAGTCTCTTGTCATGTCCTCATCTAGTCTTCATTTTGTTCATGTTTAAAGGGGTTTTATCACTGCAATGATTAGGTTTTAAAGGCGTGTTCCCATCATAGCAAGTTCTGCCAGAAGGCCAAATTACCCTAAAGTAAACAATTTTAAAAATGCGTGTTATTAAAAAACATGCATGCTTTACCTAATACAGGCCTTTTTTGTACCTTCAGTTTGCTCTCTGGTCTCCTTGACTACTGACAACTTGTGGCGGGATAGTGGACATGCACATTTTAATTCATGTGTACTAACTTTCCATCCCTATTGGCCTGGCCAGGCCACAGAAACTTATTATCAGACCATCTTTGTTAATGCTGCTTTTCTGGGTTAATTTAAAGCAGACAGTGGTGGTCGGAAACCAAGGAGATAAGTGAGCAAGTTAAATGTGTAAAAAAGTCCTGTATTAAAATGGGATTTTTGTACTTGCCGTAAAATCCTTTTCTCGTCCAATTCATTGGGGGACACAGCACTTTGGGTATAGGTCCTTGCTTTCGGAGGCGGACACTAGGCGGATCAAACGTGTTAGACCCGCCCCGACGGCCTATATCCCTCCTGCTGACGCCAGGCTGATCAGTTGGTACAAAAGCCGTGTCCGAGAGGAGGAACGAAAGAGAACCTTAATTCCCTGGCGAAAAAAATCGAGGACGAGAAAAGGATTTTACGTAAGTACAAAAATCCTATTTTCTCGCCAATAATTCATTGGGGGACACAGCACCTTGGGATGTCCAAAAGCAGTCCCAGTGGGTGGGCAATTTAGAAAACTTCATCAGCATTTGACAAGCAATCAGCCCACTGCTACCTGAAGTACCTTATGGCCGAGAGCTGCAGCAGCCGGGGCAAGGCATGAGTTGGGTAGAACCTAGATGAGGTAGGGGCCCGAAACCCCGGTGACAGCTTTGCAAACCCTGCAAAAGCGAGGCTTGAAGCCGAACCAACCAGGCGGCCCCAACGCTGTGGGGAGCGAGCCGTGACCTGCGAAAACTTGGACCAGATCGGCTGGCAACAGCGGCCTAAAAGGGGACGCCAGGCCCCTGCAAGGACCTCGGAATGACCAAGAGGGCTGTGTGCACCTAAAGGATCCAAAACAGAGAGGTAGACCGAACGGCCCCTGACCATGCCTACCCACGTAACAACGTCCTCAAAGATGAGAGGACGAGGAGCAGAACTATGTCTTCATCTATATGAAACGATGAAACCATCCTAGGGAAACATGAGGAACAAGACACAGAGTACCCTTGCCCTTTCCCGCAGACCCAGAACAGGGCCTGCAGATAGAGTGCCCGTACAGACACTTGGTGGATAGAAGTGAGGGCCCACCCAAAAGGCCATCTTCCATAAAAGTAAACACAGGAGACTTCCCGTAGAAGCCCGAAAGGTGCAGACTGTCTGTTTTCCCCAAACCCAAGAATTGTATCCCACGGTTCGATAGGCCTACGAACCAGGGGGGACCAAACGCATGACCCCTGCAATAAAAACCTTAACCTGTGAGCGGGGGGGCCAGCTTGCGCTGCACGGGACTCGGCAAAACCCTGCCCTTTCAAGTGGGAGAGGGCGACCCCGAGCTCCCGACCTGACTGCAGAAAAAACGGCCCCCTTGGAGTGGGAATACCAAAGGGTGAAAGTTTCTAGGCAACAGACCCGGTAAATCTAGGGTTGCAGTTCAACAGCCCTGCTGGGGATAATGAAACCCGCGGGTTACAGTGGGTTGGAGCAGAGGGGCCTGCGACAGAAGGCTGGGCGTAAGGAAACGGTAAAAGGACGTTTGCCAATTTCGGGCCCGAGGTCCACGTACCCCGACCTGCGGCCCTAATCTAAGGTGAAGGGCACAGTGGTATCTCTCGGACTTGAGGCACTTGAGCTCTCGAGGAAGAAAGAGCCCAGGGTTTAAAAAAAGTGGTACAGACCAACCTGCCCCAAGGCAGGACCGCAAGTCCACTGCCAGCCCCAGGGGATTCCTGGCCCGGGCCCCATAACTCGGGCACTAGGTGATTGGGGGTTTGGGCGAGATGCCCACCATGTCGACGTCTCGCGTACCTCACATCCGGCAAGGAGGCGAAGCACTTTCTGAGATGATTGGCCAAATTGGTTTTTCCCCCCCTGGAAGATGGGGTTGCCGCCCAGGGCAGTACGCTTCACTGCCCAGCGAAAACCCTTGCATTTTATTGAGAGAACTGCTCGGCCTCTGGAAACCACCCTAAAGTTTTCAGACCATGCCCACAATGGGTGGTGTTGGGACCGAACCCGAATGGGTGCCCAGATGAGAGGGGAACCCAATGAAAAGAGCGCCTAGGAAAAAGTTTGGGTTCCGGGAAAATTAACTGACGACTGGCTTCCCCGAGTGACTAGAGACCCCGCATCGTCCGGGAGCCAGGAACGGGGCCCCACCATGGAACGTTGGCGTCTGTGGAGATGACCAGCCATTGCGGGGACAGAAATAACCTTCCTTGAAGTAACACCGGGAAGGCTGGCCACCTGCCCAGGTCGAGATGAGCCTGGGGTGGCAGGCGCAACTGCTGAGACCAAGGACATGGAGCCCTGCGTCACTGAGGCGGATTGCCCGCTGCAGGGAGTGAGCAAGGAGCTGCGCAAAGGACCACGCCTCGGAGGCGGTCCTCAAGCTGCCAAACCCTCGCATGCAACACTAAAGAATATGCTGGGTGCGATACAGAGATAAGGGATCGACCAAGTGCTGTAGCTTCCAGACAGGAGAGAACCCTCTGGAACCTGAGTGAGAATAAATCATCCCTCGAAATTTCATCCCTAATGATGGAATCAGACCAGGATTGCTGCCAATAAGCCATCCAGCCGAAGTGCGCTGTAAACTCCAGGGAATCCTGACGCTGATCCGGCAGGTGCAATTGAGGTGGGACCAACCCCCTGATGCGAAGGATCGTCATCAGGGGTGGCAAGAGCTACATGAGGACCGTTGGTGCCGCTGCGAGGCCGAACAGCAGAGCTCTGAAACAGAGCAATGTCGGGGCCCTACGGGTGAACACGCAGGAACCGCTGATAGTCTTGGGATATAGGGACGAAAAACAACCTGATGTCCAACATAGCTGAAAAAACTCTGCGCTCCCAAGAGCCTACCGCTGACCAGAGCGACTCCAGTGGCAACCGGCCCATGCGCATATCGGTTGAGCTCTTTGTAGGGCCGACATAGGCCCTAGTGAAGTCCCTTCATGGGAACCCTAAAGGGATTTGAATAAGACCCTTGCTCAGACACGGAGGCCGGCATTATCCCTCCTTGCCGGGGGAGAGTGCAGATTGCCAGAGCCAGAGCTGCGGGCGCGGAGGCAGGTGCAACCGTGCTGGGGAAACCCAAACAAAGTGAATCCTGAAGTGGGCGACCTGCGAATCCAGGTATCGCTAGCCTGAACCTACCAGATCCCCTGGACCTGGAGGAAATGCCCCCACCCCAAAACTGATTCTCGGGTGGGGGCCGGCTCCTCAGACCAAGCGCTAGTCAGGCAAAAAGGTGGCTGCGCATTGTGCGAGACCGTCACATGAATGCCGCTGCACCGGCTGGTCCTGAGGGGGAGCATACTACAACCCTCTGTGGTCTCCCAAAAAAAAAGCTTACCGCAAGCGAGCGGAAGCGCAACCAATAACTCCTTGGCGGCTGTAACCCCTGCCAAAAATTCCAGCTCCAGGATCAGCGAACGGCCACTGCATTGGCCGACGCTCTAGCCAATAAAAACGGGTTGACACCAGTGAGACTTTACTGGGACCGCAGAAACTCTGAGAACTGGGAAGCGAGATTCCACAACTCCCTGTGGAAGCTTCCAGCCGATAGCCGCTGCTACTATGACCCAACCATGCAAGCTGAACTGCGGAGAAGCAAAGCGAGGTCGCAGGGCTGCCCCGGCCGCCCCAAGGCGGACTTACAAAAACCCGTGGGACGCCTGTCTGTGCCGTCACCAAGGAACCCCCGCTGTCCGAGACAGGGATGGCCATAGACTACTTGAGCCGGGTGACTGAGGTATCCCCGGAGGGACCACTGACCATTATGACCCTGATCCTCCAGGAAAGGGTGAAGAGACTTAAGCCATCTGGTAAGAAACAAACTCCTGACCGGATTTTTTCCAACTTCTGGCCAACAGTTCGCAATTTCAGGCGTGCAGGGAACACCAAACGCTGTCGCCTGTCGCCCCTAAGGGAGACCTCCTCCTGGGAGGCTGAGACATCCTTACTCCTAGGGAGTGTCTGACAGCCCGCATAAGGGCTTGGACCGCTGCTGACATCCTATTAACCCTGTCTGGCCCAGAGCCAGAGACAGGGGAGTCTCCAACAGAGGCCGTATCCAGGACCAGAGCTTTCCTGGCTAAGGGCTCGGACCACTGCTGTGATACCATCAACCCTGTCTGGTCCACCGCCAGGGCCAGGGGAAACTCCAAAAGGGCTGTATCCAGGCCTGGAGCTTTCACATCCGTCCCAAATAGCCCGGCTAAGGGCTCGGACTGCTGCTGTCCCACCATCAACCCTGTCAGGCCAAAGCCAGGGACAGGGGAGTCTCCAACAGAGACCGTATCCAGGCCTGGCGCTTTCACACCCGTACCCAATAGCCAGGCTAAGGGCTTGGAACGCTGCTGCCCCATCATCAAACTCTGTCTGGTCAGAGTCAGAATCAGAAGAGTCCCCATCTTGAAGAAGCCGTATCCAGGCATGGAGCTTCTATCTCCGACCACCGTCTGATGGGAGAGAGCTCGGGTGATAACGAGGCAGAGAGAATTCTGACACTTATACGCGAACACTCTGTCGGCTGCGCGGGCGCTGGACCTGGGAGGTGCGGGGCTGGGGCAGAGAGCAGCGACGGCATGTGCCCTATGGCCAAAACCGTAACCTGGGGTACTCTGTACAGGGTGGCCACTGCTAGTGAGCGAGATGACATGGCCCATTATGGGGCCACCAACCCCCGACAGGGGGTGTTGGGTCCTGCAGTGGACGGTAGCGGAGCAAAGGGAAAGGGCACAAAGTGCATGGAGGGTAGCCAACAAGAATATCCTGTGGGCAGGGGCGCCCGGGGAAGCAAGTCGCCACTGCTTTGGACACGGGCGGTTTAAAACACTTAGCCCTGAAAAGCAGCATGACTGCAAAGCGCGGGGGCAGGGATGGATGGCCCACAGGGGGCCAACTTACCATCCCAAGTTGCTGTGTCTTCCTCAGCAGTCATGAGAAGCCAGGACGCTGAATGCGCAAAACGCGTTTGGCTCCGCCCCCAACAAAAGGCCTGGGCTGCTGGAGGTCCTGCCCCCTCAAAGGGAGCGGCCTGGACCCGTTTGGAGCCGCGAGAGGGCGTGGCCTAGTTGCGGCCTAGGCGCGGCCGAAGCCTCCAGAAGCCGGGGGCTAAATTTGAACGCGCGGCGCAACCGCCGGAACCGCGGCGGAACGCCGCAGGAACTGGTAAGCAGCACCTGCAGCCCCCGAGAGGCCCATCTCACCCCCAGCAGCCAGCGCCAGACCCACCACACGTGGTACCGCGGCAGTGATGCCGCGGCACTGCATGGTCGCACCAAACGCCAATGCCCCACGGCAACCTGTCCTGTCCTTGGGAGCGTATACAAAGGGAAAGGGAAAAATGCCCCCCCCATCACTGGGCCCCCAGCCGCGGCAGAGAAAAACGCAGCTGGGGCCAAACCCTTAAGCGGACGCTGCCGTAGCGGACTAACATGTCCCCTGCCAGGGCGGCATGGCCAAAGGGAGGGAATGCACTCCTGCCCTGGGAAGCCCCCAATACTTGGGGAAATAGGGCAACAATGGGAGGCCGCAGGAAAACGGAATTCCTGCGGCCACCCAAAACGTATTAAAGGAAAAATCCCCGACCACCCCAAAACGGAGGGGGGTCAGGGGGACTCACCAATTGACGTCTTCGGGCGTCGCGGTATCACCCCTTCGGTACCATGCACGCAGAAGTGAGGCTACCGGAATCCATAAAAGGCCGCGGAGGTGGCAGGTGGGGACTGGTGAGCGGCGGGGAGAAAGACCAGCCAGCTAAAGAACTGACTGGGTTCCTGAGCCCCTCAGGGGGGGGCAGGGTCACGGTACAACTACGCGTTGACGGCCCCCCTGATAGGTGAGAGGCCAGGAAACTCAAACACCTTTCCAGCGGATGAGAGCGGGTGCTCAATCACCTTCAAACAGGTGAGAGACGGGTTCAATCACCTTTCCAACAGGTGAGAGCCGGGTGTCAAACTCTTCCAACGGTGAGCGGGGTGTCAATCACTTCAAACAGGTGAGGCCGGTGCTCAATCACTCAACAGTGAGAGCCGGGCGCTCAATCACCTTCCTTTCAAAGGAAAGAAAATAACAAACTCTGCAGAAACAGCCTCTGCCTCCTACAGACCCCTAGGGTGAAGGACTGATCAGCCTGGCGTCAGCAGGAGGGATATAGGCCCCGGGCTAAGCGTTTGGGTCCGCCCAGTGTCTTGCCTCGAAGGCAAGGCCTTACCAAAGGTGCTGTGTCCCCAATGAATTTTTGGCGGAAAGGGGTTTGCCAGGACGTGCTCATTGCTAAGAAGCAAATGTAAACAAGCCATTTGGGGTGAGAGAGAGAGAGCACAGCCAGAGCACAGAGCTTTCATAGGATGTGTGAAATGCTCGCAAATAAATCAACTACGCTAGTGGGTTTTTTTCAAAAGACAACACCTTTTTCACAGCAGCTTGAAAGCTTCTTCATGTTCTCTGTTTATCAGATAAAGCAGGGATCTACTCAGTAATCACAATACAACTAGTTTGGTTTTGTATACAAAAAAAAAACTATTCTACCCGGTGACTTTAAAGCTTCTGCAGCTCAGTCTCCTCAGATAAAAGCTTTCTTTGCCGCAAGCCCGGCCAGCAGCTCTTGTCAGGTCTATCTAATAGAGCTTTGAGTAACTAAGGGGGGCAGGTAAGCAGCCTGTAGCTTCTCAGGCTGCAATTTTTGTAATCACATATATTAGAAAAGTGATTAAACCCATTTTGGATGATCCTACTTCAACATTACATTTGGCAAAACCCCTTTAAGTAAAGCATATATATTTAAAATAATATGATAGGAATATGCCTTTAACATGTAGGTAAAGGTAAATGAAAACTATTATCAAATACAATGCTGTTTTGTTCAGGAGATAAAGAAGATTTTATCTACTGCTAGTATACACAAGTTTATCTTGGTTACTGACCACCTTTCCCTGCTCTCGTATCTCATTGCTCCATGCTGCCATCTGACCATGATGAGTCGATTACTGCTGAGCCTTATCTCTAGCACAGGAACTTCTTTACTTAAGTTAATGACAAGTTTTAAACCTTAGAGTTCTGTAGCCTTGTGCACAGATTATAAACTTCCTGCAAACATGTCAATGTAATAGGAATAGTAGAGCTTACATGCCAGTCACTGCTATAGAACCACCCACAGACTTTACAGGAAGTGTGTGTCGGAAGTTTGCTGTGGCTCTGTGAAACAGTATGGTAAGGACACCCCTTCCTGGTTACCTCCTACTCTCTGTTTGCTGTGTTATATACTCTAAAGCTATAGGCATGTCTTGAGTAGTATATTAGTCCTTTTCTACATATATGACAATAAGCCTATTCAGCAGTTTCATCCCCCTTAATTATACCAGAATAACTGATATGTGCTTTCTGAAATGTGAAATCTATTTTGTTAAACCTATATACTGAATCTTGTACATTAATATAACATAACATATTTTGCACTACATTGTGCATTATCCCTGTGTATTACCTAGAGACACATTGCACAGAGTGGACTGTACAATAATTGTAAGGGCGTGTTCACACAGCAAGGGACAAACCGACCGGTATTTGTCCGGCCGCGCTGGTGGTGGGGGGGGGCGGGAGGGTTGGATGGGAAGGCTTTTCTACGCAATGAGCGGAGAAAAACCCTCCCCCTTCAAATGCACAGATTCCGTCCGATAACCGGAAGAATGTGCTTGTAGAGTGTTTTGCAGGCGGAAAAACTGCCAGACGGAAACCCGTGCAGTGTGGACTGCTGCACGGGGTTTTCCCTAGAGCCCCGTTCTCATTTTCGGCCGGGTCTTCAGGTGGTCTGCAAAACCGCAAACCGTCTGAGAAGCCGGCCGAAAACCCGTGCAGTGGGGACATGCCCTAAGATTTTCCTGCTCTAAACTCACTGTTGCTGAAGACTCTTTTGGCAGATTCCATTCTAAATTATTTTGCTCATTGGTTACATTAGATTTGTCACTGTATTTTTATCAAACTTGGTCTATGTGAAACTGCTTATTTTGGGTACTTAAATTAATACAAAATATAACCATCTTAAAAAAAACATTTTGCAGAATATATGCAAAAACTTTAGGCCTTATTCGTATAATAATGTGGGGCTATCTCACGGTATCCATCAGGATACCTTAAACAAAGTATCCAAATGTATACTGTGGTGGAGCCATAGAGTTTTGAAAGTAGTCTTTTTTTCAACTATGTTCACATGTGCATGTTCACCATGCTCTAGTTTCCAAAAGAGACTATGTTTGCCCTGTAGACCCCTATGGCTCCAGCACAATAGGCATCAGCTTTTTCTAGGTATCCCGAAGGATGTCGGTGACATGGACCCCAGAAGTTAAGTGAATGGGGCCTTCGATTGTTAAAAAATAAAATATTTTGCTGCATTAAAACATCACTAAAATTGGTCATACTGTACTGCAAATTACATTATTTTTTGCAAATTACATTATTTTTTCTGAATTCTCTCTTTGGCCAGGAGAAGTTTCATGAGCTGGTACAATTCATGTCCAGCGGTCCATGTCATGTCCTCATCATTTCTAAATCAGGAGATGAAGATGTAATCCCTTCATGGAGAGAATTCATTGGTCCAACTGATGTAGAAGTTGCCAAGACAGAGAAACCTGAAAGGTTAGTTGATAATAAATAAAATGTAGGATTATTAAATTAAAAACAATATGGCCATGAAAAAAGGACAATAAGAACATGCTGCATGCCAGACTGGTGTAACAGAGTTTATACCGGAAATTGAATCTGAAACTGAAAACGGAAATACATTGAAAAAAGTCCTTTAGGGATCGAAATATCCTTTTTTTGCTGGTCTATTTGCCTATAACACGGATTTATGATCAATGCTGTACTTTATTATGCTAGAACTAAGGGTGACATGTATGAACATTGGCGCTGACAGACCAGTTCTAAATAGCTTTAAAGGGTTTGTCTCCCTACAAGGATTGCTTATTTTGTTAAAGGTATTGCATAAACAAGTCACTTTGCAATATGCGTTTATTAACAGTGTCCTACCTTTTCTTAGATATCCCCTCTTGTATGGGCTGCATCAGCTCCACAGGTCGCTATAACTACAGACCTGTTCACTCTCTCCTGACAGGCTGACAGCATTGGTTGTTAAAGCTACAGACCTGGTGTCCTCATGAGCTCATTACGACAGGCCAGTAAACCCGCCCCTGAATTCAAAAATAAAAGTGAGAAAGCAGAACTGACGTAAGAGGAATCAAAGTAGTGAGACAACCCCTTTAAGGCAGTGTAGAATGTGTTAGAATGTATGAGCAGGTCATACATACAGGTGCAGTCTAGTGCCCAACGACAACTTAGGCTCAGGAACCACCTATAACTTGGTCTGGCTCTTCTAACTGTTCTGCTCCTAGATTTGGTGTCATAAATGTGTCTACTTCTTTGAATGTGGTTCGACATGCCCAGAACGACCCAAATCTTTGGCGCACTAAAAAGTGTCTTTGACGCATTACAAAGGGACTTATCGCTCCAAAGTTTGGAGTGCCCCTGTTCATACAATCTTTTTGGCTCAAAGTACACCAGAAAACTGCTACATCAAGTTCATACATGTTGCCCTAAGTCTATGATGCACATATAATGTAAATTGTGATTGTGAAGAATAATGGATAAAAATTTTAAGCGATTTTGGTGGATAGAATTATACTATGAAATAGGGGCAGACAGTTTGGCAAAATGTATGCATATGGCACAAAAAATGAATGTTTACTCTTCACAGTCATAGTTTAGAATTTTAGATTTTTGAATTGCAGATACCATTTGCTGAAGTAATGCATAACATAAATTCTAATTAATTAACATACAGCGAAGGAAATAATTATTTGATCTCTTGCTGACTGTGTAAGTTTTCCCACTGACAACGACATGAACAGTCTATAATTTTAAGGATAGGTTAATTTTAACATTGAGAGATAGAATATCCAAAATAAAATCCAGAAAATCACATTGTATAAATTATATAAATTTATTTGCATTTTGCAGTGAGAAATAGGTATTTGATCCCTCTGGCAAATAAGACTTAAAGGGGTTTTGCCACAATCTGATTTCATACCTCCTGCATCCAGCTCTTCAGCTCTGTTTGCTCAGAAGGGGGTGTGTGATTTGTTTGAATTGCATATGATGTAACCCAGCAGGATGACATCACCAGGCCTTTCCTCTCTCTAGTCAAAGAAAGATCTGTTTATGTAAAGCATTGTAAGTAGCTGCGAGTTAAAAGTTTTTGCCTCCAGGCACCAGGGTCCTAGGTTCAAATACCTGCAGGAACCAAACCTGTGGGGTTTTTTTCTCTTTATCAATGCACATACCTGATTGACGTTTCTTTTTTTTATTTATTTGCACTGTTTGACTAATTACTAAAGTACTGAGGACCGGAGTACAATGACAGCATCTGGGGTTTGAACACTCAGTAGCTGCCTGAGAGGAGAGGTGATGTCTGATCAGGAGTGAGGAGCTCTCTGCCCTGGTCGTATCCCCTGGAGATGAGCTGTAAACAATATATCACTAAAGGAGCAGCTAAAACAAAAACGGTGCAGAATTTTTAAGAATAATGAATGGTGAAAATGTTTTTTATTTCAATTGCAAGCTTTCCACGTCAATTTTACTTTGTGGCAAAAACCCTTTAATACTTGGTGGCAAAACCCTTGTTAGCAAGTACAGCAGTCAGACGGTTTTTGTAGTTGATGCTGATGTATGTGCACGTTAGGAGCAATTTTGGTTCACTTCTCATTGCAGATCATCTCTAAATCATTAAAATTTTGAGGCTGTCACTTGGCAACTCGGAGCGTCAACTCCCCTCCATACGTTTTCTATGGGATTAAGGTCTGAAGACTGGCTTGGCCACTCCATGACCTTAATGTGCTTCTTTTTGAGCCACTCCTTTGTTGGCTTGGCTGTATGTTTTGAGTCATTGTCTTGCTGGAAGACTCAACCACAACCCATTTTTAATATCCTGGCGGAGGGAAGGAGGTTGATACTCAGGATTTTACGGTACAAGGCTCCATCCATTCTCCCATTGATGCGGTGAAGTAGTCCTGTGCACTTATCAGAGAAACACCCCCAAAACATAATGTTTCCACCTCCATGCTTGACAGTGGGGATGGTGTTCTTTGGGTCATAGGCAGCATTTCTCTTCCTCCAAACACGGTGAGTTGCGTTAATGCCAAAGAGCGCACTTTTTGTCTCATCTGACCACAGCACCTTCTGTAAATCACTCACGGTATCATCCAGGTGTTCATTGGAAAACTTCAGACGGGCCTGCACATGTGCCTTCTTGAGCAGGGGGACCTTGCGGGCACTGCAGAATTTTAAACCATTACGGCGTAATGTGTTACCAATGGTTTTCTTGGTGACTGTGGTCCCAGCTGCCTTGAGATCATTAACAAGTTCCTCCTGTGTAGTTTTAGGCTGATCTCTCACCTTCCTTATGATCAAGGATACCCCACGAGGTGAGATTTTGCATGGTGCCCCAGATCGATGTCGATTGACAGTCATTTTGTATTTCTTCCATTTTCTTACTATTGCATCAACAGTTGTCTCCTTCTCACCCAGCACCTTACTGATGGTTTTGTAGCCCATTCCAGCTTTGTGCAGGTCAATGATCTTGTCCCTGACATCCTTAGAAAGCTCTTTGGTCTTGCCCATGTTGTAGAGGTTAGAGCAGGGGTGTCAAACTGCGGCCCTCCAGCTGTTGGGAAACTACAACTCCCATCATTCCCACTGTTATAGATTATACAAATGTTTGATGGTAGTTGTATTTTCCCAACAGCTGGAGGGCTGCAGTTTGACACCTGTGGGTTAGAGTCTGACTGATTAAGTCTGTGGACAGGAGTTTTTTATAAAGGTGACTATTTAAGACAGCTGTCTTTAATGCAGGTAATGAGTTGATTAGGAGCATCTAACTGGTCTGGAGCCAGAACTCTTAATGGTTGGTAGGGGATCAAATACTTATTTCTCTCAGCAAAATGCAAATAAATTTATATAATTTATACAATGTGATTTTCTGGATTTTATTTTTGATATTCTATCCCTCAATGTTAAAATTAACCTACCCTTAAAGTTATAGACTGTTCAAGTCTTTGTCAGTGGGAAAACTTACACAATCAGCAAGGGATCAAATAATTATTTCCTTCACTGTATGGATTGCAGTAATTTCCTGGGACTTTCCTTCTGTTCTTAAAGGGTTTGTCTCACTACATTGATTCATCTTGCCTTAGTCCTGTTTTTTTGGTTTCACTTTGATTTCAGGGGTGTGTTTACTGGCTTCCACTAGGCTGCAGCAGAAGCCAGGTCTGTAGTTATAGCAACCAGCACTGGCAGCCTATCAGGAGAGATCAAACAGGTCTGTAGCCTTGAGTATGTTCTTTGAAGAGTTAAATGGGGAAAGCAAGAAGATTCCATGTTTTGTTGCAAAAACAAGTTACTTTGCAATATATGTCCATTAACAGTGTCCTACCGATTCTGAGATATCCCCTCTTGTATGGGCTGCATCAGCTCCTCAGGTCGCTATAGCTACAGAAATCACAATTAGTATGCCACAGTTTAGCTTTGTAGTAGCTTTGTAGTACTGACTCAGGTGCAGCCTTACGGTGCTTTCACATGGTGCGTTTTTGATGCGTTTTTCAATGCGTTTTTTGTGCAGGAAGATAGAGCAATTAATGCTATACATTGCTGCACAAAAATAGCTGCAAAAATTGCGGTAAATTCACGGTGAAATCGCGGTAATTTCCGCGATTTTTGTGCAGCAAAGTATAGCATTAATTGCTCTATCTTCCTGCACAAAAAACGCATTGAAAAACGCATCAAAAACGCACCATGTGAAAGCACCCTAAGGCTGCACCTGAGTCAGTAATAAAAAGCTAAACTTTGGGATACTTATTGTGATTTCTTTAGCTATAGCGACCTGAGGAGCTTATGCAGCCCATACAAGTGTGGATATCTCAGAATCGGTAGGTCACTGTTTATGGACATATATTGAAAAGTGACTTGTTTTTGCAAGATCTTTAATATAAAAAAACAATCCTTGTAGTGAGACAACCCCTTTAAGTGGACGCCTTTTCCATTACAATCACTTTTCTGGGGTGGGGTATATACTAGTGTTATATAACTAATAAGCCAATTTTTAAAAGAGATAATACAATTCTATGTTTAAAAGTTAGATAATACATCTTGTTTCTCCTAGTTTGCGTGCTCAGTATGGCACTGAAATTCTGTACAATGCAGTCCATGGAAGTAATGACAGGGAACAAGCTAGCAGGGAATTGGCTTTCTTCTTCCCAACTTTTAAACTTCAACTGCAAGACACAGAGGAATCCACCTCGAGGTCCCCAGAAAGGACATTAGCATTGATCAGACCCGACGTCCTGAAGGACAGGAAAGGTAAGGAAGTGGTACCTTGTTTTTATGGTGCTGGAACACAAAATGGCTCTGTATTACTCACTGAGATGATTTCAACTCCTAGTAACTATATAGATTAATGGTTAACCCTAAACTACTGTGCAGTCTTTTCAAAATCATTTTAAGTTTGCTGATGTAGACTTATGCAACTATTTTGGAAATTGCACTTTCCAATGTATTTTATTTACTGGAAAAGCTTTAAATTCATTACTATATTTTAGATGAGGTTCTTCAAAGTATTCGAGATGCTGGTTTCTCCATAGCAATGCAGAAAGAGATCATGTTAAGTGAGCAACAAGTTAAAGAGTTCTACAAGGAGCATGTAGATAAAGAATATTTTCCAGCCCTAATGCAGCAAATGACAAGGTGAATTACAGTTTAACCAAATATATAAATTATTCATAAATGTTTGTTAAAATCATTTTAATTTGCTCTTTTTTCTTCTGTCAGTGCTCCTGTTCTAGCCCTTGCACTTGTAAAGGTTGATGCTGTGAGTCACTGGAGGAATTTGTTAGGCCCTGCCAACATTACTGAAGCCGTGAACACAGCACCAGATAGGTTGGTACAAGATTTGGCTTGATCCTCGTTGTTATGTACTGTAATGGAGATGACATCTCTATGACTTCATCTTTTAACTTTTATTTAGTGTAGAATCAAGTTTAGCAATCGATAAGTCAGAATTATACAGTTGTAAGGGTCCCTCTGCACGGCAAGGATTTCCACTCATTTTTTACGCTGCTTCGGATTTTCCAAACCGTCAAAGATCAACTGTAAAACGAGTCAATAGAAAATCTGAGTTGTAATCCACACAATTCGGATTTGCTGAGGTCAGATTTCAAAACCTCAGTTTTTTCAAAAAGCTTGAAACATGTTCATTCTTCTGTCGGATTTCACTCGGAAATCGGAGCAAAAATTTACTATTGAAGTCAATGGGATGGCATGAAAAATGACCAGAAAGCTGTTGTGCATGTTTTTTTGGCGTGGATTTTGTCACGGATCCATGGCTAAAAACCAATAGTGATCTATAAAACCAAAATCGCACCGAAAACCGCACCAAAAAATGAAAACCAAGTAACTTATTGTCAGGTTTTTGTGTAAAATAATGTTCAAATACTTCAGAATCCGACGAGTATTTTGTCCTAAGGCTTTGTCTACACAGCAATTTGAAAATGCCACCCAAAATCCAAACTGCTGGACCGCGCCACACCACTGTTTTTTGCGCACAAAAACGGTGGTCCAATTTCGGTTTCCCAGCAGTCCAGTACATTGGGATGCACGAATCCAACATTGGTCTGGCAGAATATCCATGTTGTCTTTTCCATCGGACGCTTTTCGGTTTAGGAAAACCTCATCATAAACAGCAGCTGTGTTTTTGGGTGCAGTTTTGGATGCGTTTTTTTTTTTGTGCAGAAAGGTACCGCAATTAATGCTGTGAATTTCTAAACAAAAATCGCATCCAAAAACGCTCCGTGTAAAAGCACCATAAGGGTGCATTGACATGGCTGATTTGAACACTGAATCCATGCCCAACTCCACCTAACATTGTTTCTAATGTTAAATCCACATAATGCACACACAACACTGATCTTCTTCTGCATGGATTTATTTTCAGCGCTCAAAAAAATCTAGCTCTGAAAAAGAACTGTCATGTCAATTCCTCAGGAGGACTCAGAGCTGAATCCTCACATAGTATATGGAGGCTAAAGTTCTGCATCTGAAATCAGCATCAAATCCACCTTCAGAATCCGCACTTACTGGCAAAGATTTTAGGCATGGATTCCACACCGATTCAGTGCTGAAATGTTCAGTCCTTCAAATCAGCTGTGCTAACCTATCCTAAGTCTGTAAATACATTTATGGTCATTAGTAGGGAACTTTATCACAAAGTTTGCACATGAGTCTATTCCGATGCTTAATTATAGTGGGGAAATAACAATATTAGGGAATTGCCATTCATGCAGTTCCATAATGTTTTATAGGTTCAACAAGTTATAACTTAAAAGTTTTGTGTAAACAGTCATCTTTTTGAATGGCCTTTCGAAATGTAGTTCATACATTAATATAAAGTGCACATGTTCATCCTTTTGAGCAGATCCACTTTGGATCCTGCTCATGGGTGTCGCGTGGACCTGGGTTAGTACCATTGCAATGAAGCTACCCTGTGTCAGAATCGGAGGCAAAAAACGCTTCTGTGCATGAAAATTATCAGCAGAAATCCAAATTGTGGTCTCCAGTTTCTGCCAAGGAAACATGTTTCCTTTTCAGTCCAACATGCAGAGCCGTCGTAACAGTGTTATGGGCCCCCCGGGTATAACACTGCAGGAGGCCCTGATCAAAGACATGACGTCAAACTAGGTCATGCCTCTTGCGAACCCCAAGCGCACCCCTATGGTCACACCACTTATGTCTGGACACCAACAGCCCGCAGCCTATAAGACTATTTGGTAGGGCAGGGAGCCTTTGGCTCCCCTCTCCATCATCGTTTTTAACTTTTGCACATACTAAAAACACACGAAGAGTTAAATAACTAAAGCTGACTGAGGGATCCAGAGTATGTTTATTGTATTCCTGGGACAATCATACACCACCAGGGGCCCCTATACTTGTGGGGCCCCCGGGCAACTGCCTAGTCTGCCCAATGGAAAAGATGGCCCTGCCAACATGTGAACATGGCCTATGAGTAAAATTACTAGATATGTGCCATGTTACATTTAATATTTATATATATGTTCTCTAGTAACATCCATATAAAATTGTATCTTATATTCCACTATTAAAAGATCCTTTAGGTTTCTTTACCCTAAAAAATTACTCATTTGCATGTCTTTTGACAAACATTAAAAAGGGTTGTCCAATGGAATGTATTTAGTCCTAATTGGCCAGGCTGTGTAAAAAACAAAAAGTAATATTTACGGTACTTCCTGAACTCACACCATTTCTGCTCTGGACCTCTCTAGGAGCCACTTCTCCTCAACTCTGGGTTTTTGTCCCAATCCTTAGGAGAGGCTCATACTGCATTGCAAGTGAATGGAGCTTGAGCTTCCCCTGAGTGGTGAAGCAAGAAGAGTTTCAGGTTCCTGGATGCTCCGGAGCAGCAGTGGGGATGGGCCAGGAGGTAGGTTTTACTTTTTTTTTTTGCCCCGCCTGTCCCCATTTGGGTTTAATTACTCATGGAATGCCACTTTTTCCGTGTTTACAGTTACCCCTTTAACATTTTGACGTATGAAAAACGTCCGGTCTTTGGGGGGTTAAACGCACCTGGACGTATAAACGCCGGGGTCGCGAAATTCTAAAGCAGAGTTTGCACATCGGTGGGGTATTCAGCTGAATTTACACTGACATCCCAGTGTGGGCCCCCCCCCCAAATCACTCGGGGTTGGGGGGGGGGGGGGAGGCGGTTAAAAAACTTAATTTTACCGACCGATAGGTCGCAATAATTAAGAAGACGCAGGAGGAGCGACCGTGCAGCCCTCCCTTCTGACGACAGAGGGAAGGGCATAAAATCCTTTCGGGTTGTCTGTGACGTAAGATCCCCCCCCCGTGCCTGGGGGCATGGCCTGGAACATGATTGACAGTTGCCAAGGAACCATACACGGCCCAAGGGTATGATTCTTATTGAATGGGGGGATCTAAAAGACTCTCATTCAAATCCCCTAGGGGGAAAAGAAAAAAAAAAAATGTGAAAAAGTAAAAAAGTGAAAACAAGTAAAACCAACACAAAAATAAAAAAAAAACCCCCAAACACCTCCTTTTCCCCTTTAAAAAACCCAAATTGCCCCCCAAAAAAGATCAAAAAAAAATAAATTACCCATTTTTTGGGTATCACCGCTGCGTAACCCCTGCCCTATAAATCTGTCATGGAAAAAACCCGTACCTAACGCCGTAAAAATAAAAAATAAAAAAATAAAAAAACAAAATTAAAAGATTTTTGTTCATCCCCGCAGCACAAAAATGGAATAAAAAATGATCAAAAATTTCCTATAAACGGCAAATTTGAAAAAATTTTAAACTAGTTCACCCGAAAAAAAAAAAAAGTCCTTACAAAACTCTGTAAACGGAAAAAAAAATGTAGGGCTCTCAGAAGACAGCGAGAAAAAATTTTTTTTTACACACTAAAAACATTTTTTTACTTTTTTTTTAAAAGTGCTTCAACATAAAAAAACTATAAAACGGGAATCCCCGTAATCGTACGCCCCCAAGATAAAGCTAACCTCTCAGGAACTGCACAGTGAGCCTGTTAAAAAAAAAAAAAAAAAACCTCCAAATTGCAGAAATTTTTTTTACCCGCCTTCCAAAAAATGGATTTTAAAAAACAATCAAAAAGCCTTTTCCCCCCCCAAAAAGATAATAATAAAAACATCAACCATCCACGAAAAAAAAAACCCCAACACTCCAAACCAGAAAAATAAAAAAATTATGGCTCCAGACTATGGCGATGCAAAAAAAAGTTTTCCGGGTTTAATAAAATTTTTATTGTTAAAGCATAAAACATAAAAAAAAAAACAAATTGGTTCGCGTAATCGGGTTGACCCCTGAGTAAAGCTAGCATGCAATATAACGCAGAGTACCGCTATAAAAAATAAAAATAAACCTACCAAGTTGCTGTATTTTGAACAAATGTTTTATCCCCCCCATAATAGCCAAAAAAAACATCAACTAACCCCCAAAAAACAAGCCCATAAAACCTGCACACGCAAAATAAAAAAGTATGGCGCAAAAAACAATTTAAAAACGCAATTTTTTATAGGAAATTTCTATTGGTAAAAGTAATAAAAAAAAAAAAACTACAAAAATCTATATCATTGTAATTGTACCGACCTCCTAGTAAAGTTATCCCCGACATTTAGGCCCTGTTTCCCCGGCTTATTCAAGGTATTTTTCGAGCCGGGTTGCGCCGCAATTCTGGTTTAAAAAGGGGGGGGGGCGGGGGGTGTCGCCGGCCCCCAAAACTTGATTATCCAGGCGCTATTGCCCTGGATAAATTTCAGGGGACTTTTTTCCCGCCCGGCGGATTCGCCAGCGGGTTTTGAGCGAGGAATCCACTTTTTCTCCATGAGAACTTGGATTAACCCCTAATTACGCGGATTGGAGCCCTACTGCAGCGCAAAACCGGGCAGACCTCAACCGCGGCAAATAAGCTGTGAACGGCCCCTTTCACGCACGCGAATGCTGTAAAATTGAAACCCAAAAAAAAAATGACTGAACGCTTCCCCCCCCCCCATTTTATGGCCCAAAGCAAAAAAAAATAAAACCGTGCATCCAAAATGCACGTACACTCCCAATGAATCCCTGAGCGGTGTTAACCAAAAGGGGTGACTTCTGGAAGTTTTAAACCTGTTCTGCTACTTTGGGGGCTTTGCAAATGCGACATGTCCCCACCAAAATCTGCGTTCCAAAAGCCAAATAAACCACCCTCCCTTGAAACGCCCTGACATGCGCCCAAACAGCAGTTTTACAACCCACATGTAGGGATTGCTGAACTTGAAAAAAATTGCTTAACAAAAATTTGAGGTTCTTTTTTTCCAAGTTCCTTTAAATATGAAACATTTGAGCTAAATAGCAGATTATTGGAAAAAAAAATTTTTTAATTTTCACAGCCTAATGCTAAAAAAAAATTGTGAATCACCTGTGGGGTTGAAATCCTCACTGCACCCCTGGATATATTCCTTAAGGCCTCGTTCAGACGGCTTATTCAAGCCGGAATTGTGAGTCGGATTGCGCTCGCAATTCCAGCTTGAATAAGGGGCGGGGACGGGGGCGCGGCCCGCCGGCCCCATAGACTTCCATTATCCACGGCGCTATTGCGCCTGGATAATGTGCATGTCACTTTCTCCCCGCCCGTGGATTCGCCGAGCGGGAAGAGCGAACGGAAATCCACTGTTCTCTATGAGAACAGTGGATTACCGTAATTACCCGCGACGGATTGGCGCCGTACTGCCCGCGCAAAATCTGGCGCGCAGTACGGCGCCAATCCGCGCCTAAATAAGCTGTGTGACCGGGGCTAAGGGGTGTAGTTTCCAATATGGGTCCAATATGTTTTAGCACCTTAGGGTATTGAAAATGAGACCCCAGAGTCCAGTAGGTGCTCCTCCTATTCTGGGGCTTATGGTTGAGCCAAATAATGCACATGGGCCACATATGGGATATCTCTAAAAACGGCAGATCTGGGGGAATTGATATTACGTTGCATTTACCTGGTCACATTTAGCGTATTCCATTGAATAATGGATAAATATTGAAAATCTGCAAAAATAGCGAAATTTTTAAATTTCACCTCCACTTTGCTTTAATTTCTGTGAAATACCTAAAGGGTTATACAAACTTCCTAAACACTGTTGTAAATACTTTAAGGGGTGTAGTTTCTTAGATGGGGTCATTTATTTGGGTATCTAACATGCAGGCCCCTCAAAACCATGTCAGAACTGAACTGGTCCCTAAAATAATGTATATTGCAAATTATCTTGAAAAAGGGAGACATTACTACTAAGTTTCTAAGCCCTCTAATGTTGTAAAAGAAAAAAAAAACAAAAAAAATGATGCCAACCTATAGTGGACATATGGTAGATGCTAGTTATAAACTATTTTGTGGTGAATAATTATCTGTCTTGCACGCAGAAATTTTGGAACTTTCAAAATGACAAATTTTTCAAAATTTTTGATATTTTTCACAAACAAACAAGGATTGTATGGATCAAAATTTCTTACTAACTTAAAGCACAATGTGTCACGAGAAAACAGTCTCTGAATCACATGGATAGGTAAAAGTGTCAAAAAGTTATTCTCACATAAAGTGACATGCCAGATTTCAAAATAGGGCTGTATCAGAAAGGCCAAAACTGACTGGGTCCTTAAGGGGTTAAGGGTATGTTCACACGGCTTATTTTGGAGCACATTTCGCCACGTATTCATTCTTAATACGTGGGGAAATGCGCCCCATAATTACGGTAATCCATAGCTCTCATAGAGAACTATGGATTACGCCTCCTCTCCCCGCTCATACAATACGATCGTATTGTACGCGCGGGGAGATAAGTGACATGTCAATTATTTGCGGCGAATATGCGCCGCGAGTAATGAATGGCAATGGGGCAAGCTCCCGAAAGACACGATGTACTGCGGCGCGTGCTGTACGCACCGTGGTACATCGTGTGAACATACCCTTAGGGTTTGTTCACATGGCGTAATGTCGGTCTGTACTTTG
This sequence comes from Phyllomedusa bahiana, assembly GCA_025379985.1. Lineage (NCBI taxonomy): Eukaryota > Metazoa > Chordata > Amphibia > Anura > Hylidae > Phyllomedusa > Phyllomedusa bahiana. The sequence continues at coordinate 40,400 of JAODAL010007481.1, read as the reverse complement.
GCGCGTAATTGCACTTCAATACGCCTGAAGTACGGGTCGACATTGCAGTAATTCATAGCTCTCGTTGAGAGCTATAATTACCTGTTCTTTTCTGTCCCCCAGCGCACAATACGTACTCTGGGAAAGAACTGACATGTCAATTCTTCCCGGCAATTACGTGCCAGGATGAATGACAGTCAGTGAGAGGCTTCAGAGGTACGCGCTGTAAAGTGCGTCCTTCTGAAGCTGTGGGCGTATAGCGGCATGTACAGTATGCACCGCTATACACCTGCACTATAACCGTGTGAACATACCCGAAGATCACATTCATAAGGCAATATTTTGGTCAGTAATTAACATCAGTATTTGTAATCACTGACAAAGAAAAAAAAAAGGCACATGAAAAAATCCAGACTTTATTATGCAGTAATAAGAACAATAGAAAATGATGCTGACATACAGAACCTCAATGGAAAGTACCCTTAATCCATCCAAATTCCTCTAAAAATTATGTAGTGATAATAGCATAGTCACATAGGAATAAATAACAACAGTATACAAGATGAGAAGGAGCTGCTATTTGATTGGGTAGGTTTGTTTAATTATTTTAACAGATACAAACGTATACGTTTGCAACATGGGCACAAACACTAGGATCCGTTTTCCATTAACAAACAGTATACTGTAATGTATAATTTTTTTTTAAACTTAAAAAAGCGCAGTGCCCTGCATCATTCACCCATTAATATTAAACGCATATTTGACGGAAAGTGTAAAAAGGACACTATCAAAGACGGCCATCCCCAACCACGTGTCAATGAAACATAATGCATCCTTTTTACCTACTCAAACAATCTTTTCCTTTAAAAATAACGCATGTGCCCCTTCATTGGGTGTTTTACATGGAGCTTTTTTTGTGCAGAAAGGCACAGAAATTTAATGCTGAAATTTCGCAAAAACAAAGCAAAAAAAAAAACGCACCAAAAATCTACATGTGAAACCCCCTAAAGGTATGTTAAACACAGCGCTTTTAGACGTGTTACTTTCATTTTTGGGACCCAAACCCATCTTAGGCCTTCACAGGGCTTTTCAACCTAATTGGGGACGGTTTTAGTTTGCAATTCGGCTTGAGTAAGGGAGGGGGGGGGGGGGGGCGCTGCCCGCCACCCCCATGACTTTATCCAGGCCAAAACCGCCGGGATAATGAACATTCACTATAAGAAACGGGGATTCCCGAAGGGCGGACGGTTCAGCCGTTTGCAGTGCAGTACACGAGAATGGGTGCAATCCGTCGCTGCAATAAACAGTGGAACCGCCCTTAACAATATAATGTATTACATTTTTTCCCTTTAAAAACATCATTGGCATGCATTCCGACGAGTGATCGCCGATGCATGTTTGTGATGCATCTTTTGGATCCTTTCAAAGAACTGACATGTTAATTCTGATCCGTTTGAGCAGCAGACCCCTTTTTTAAAACTATAGATGCGCGTCTGCTGCGAAAAAAAACGACCAAACTGCAGCAAATTTTTGGGGGCCGTTGAATAATTTTTTTCGGATCGAAAAACTTATACAAAATGCCGTGTGGATATACCCTAAGAGGCAAGGCTCAGTGCTACATGGGAGAAGCCACACAGGTGTAGAATAATCGCTCACACACCTGCTATTCATGCCATAATACATCTTTTTTCCCTTTGTGTTTAACAGTCACCCACTTCATGAATATAAGGCTAGTTCACAGGCTTAAAAGGGGATATTTCATCCTAATTACCGCCGAGGCGCAAATTACGGCTGGAATCCTCCCCGTCATTACTTAACCCCACAGTTCTCATAGAGAACTAGGATTAGTCCTCTTTCCTGCTCGGCGAATTCCCACGGGGGAATAAGTGACATGTGAATTACCAGGGGCTATACCCCGTTTTCAATAAAATTTTCTTTTGGGCCGGCAAGGGTGGGGCCCCCCGCTCCCCCCCCCGGCCACAACGGCGAAATTTTGGGGGCCGAAATTTACCCCCCGCAAATAAGCCGTGTGAAACTTTGCCTAGGGGTGTGGGGTTTTTTGTCTATCAGTTTTTTGCATTGGATTCTCCCCGTATGCAACTGTGCCCCTTTCTACTGCGGTTAAAATTTTTTTTAATTTGTGTGTAGCTATTACTAACAACTGCTTCCCTCACGAAAAAAGCAGGTTTTGAGCAATTTTTATCTTAATCTCACCGGGCATTTTCCCCTTTGTATCTCTAAAACTTTAAGGCCGTTCACACGGCTTATTTCGGGGACGGATTGCAGCCGTATTGGCGCGCAGTCTGCGCTGCAATGGGCGCAACCTCCCAGTAAAAAAAGGTAAATCCACAGTTCTCATAGAAAATTGGTTTCTGTCTCTCCCCCCCAGCGGCGAATCCGCTGGGGGGGAGAAAGTGACATGCACATTATCCGGGGATACGCGCGGGATAATGCTGTCTATGGGGGCCGGGGGGCAGCTCCCCCCCCCCTTATTTAAGCCTAATGCGGGCGAAGCCGCCGCAAATTTCGGCTTGAATAAGCCCCTGTGAACGACCCTTTGGTGCTTTCAAAAGTGCGTTTTTTTTTTTTTTCGAATGCGTTTTTTTGTTAGAAAGGTAAGCAATTAAAAGCTGTCATTACTCACAGAAAAGCATCAAAAAAAACTCCTTTAAAGCACCCTTAGGGTAGTTCCACGGGTTAACTGCGGGGGCGTAATTCCCCGCAATTTTCCCTGTGGCGGGGCGGGATTGGGGAGTGAGCTGGGGGCCGTACTTTTGCCGGCCCCCTTGACTTGCATTTCCAGCGGGCCAAAACGCCGCTGGTAATTACAGTACTTATCTCCCCGCCCCCGGGGGATTCGCCGAGCAGGGAAGGAGGCGTAAACCATGTTCTCTATGAAACTGTGGATTACCGAATGAAGGCCTTTTTAGCCCCTTAAAATTTGCGCACCCTTTCCCCGCTGTAATTACGGACCGAAATACGGCCCATTTTAAAGCCGTGTTTTAAAATGGCCTTTAGGGTATTTTCACACGGTGTTTTGGGATCCCGTTTTTTTTATCCAGTTGACCAAAATGCATCCCCAAAATTTTGCTTCATTGGGTCCTAAAAGGATCCAACATGTATCCAACAAGGAAGCGTGTTTGGATGCGGTATACAGCAGGGTCTCACCCATATTTTTTTAAAAAGGGCTCCTGCTGCATCTTCCGGACCAAAAATTTACATTCAGGGGTCCAAAGACGCAATGAGACACGCACTGACAACACCTTGAACGCCCGATGCTGTTTCATTTAAAACAATGTAAATCAATTTAATTTTTGCTCTTTTTTGGTTTTTTTTGGGGTCCCAAGAAGGAAACCCAAAAACGCAACAAAAAACGATGTAAACATGGGCTCAAAACGCCGGTGAAAATACCTTAGGGATGTTTACACATGTTTGGATCCATTTTGGATCCTTTTTGTCCGAAAAACCCTTTAAAAAAGCTGTGTAAAACGATCCAAATGCATCCACACCACCCTAATTTTTAAAAAAGGGGCCTCTGTGTCAATCGGATCAAGAATTGACATTCAATTCTTTGGAACGGGAAAACCAAAAGACGCATCATAAAGACCATTAAAACACGTCGGGAACACTCTTCTGAATGGCGTCGTGTTTTTACATTGAAAGCGATGTAAAATCACACTGCACATTTTTTAATCATGTAGGGTCCGAAACACATAAAAAAACGCATCAAAAACCCTAACACCGTGTGTCATCCCCCTTTGGGTGCTTTTACCAGCACAGTTTTGGTGCGTTTTAACTGCGCCCAATTAAAAATCCTTTATTACCAACAACTTCTTTCAGTTTCCCAAATTTTCGAAAGATGTTTCAAGTAACAATCAATAACTGTCTTTAAAATCTTGGGATACAAAAACACTGATTTGATTACTCACTTTCCAACAAATTTGATAAGTGAAAAAAAGCTGTTGTTATAAAGGCAGTTTTAAATTGGGCGCAGTTAAAACGCACTGGTTTAAAGCAACCTTTAAAACCTCCCAGGGAATTTAATTTCTACCCCCCCTATACATAAGTATGACCTTTACTGTGATTTTTAAATAAAAGTGCTGAATTTTTTTTTCCATAATCTACGTGTGAAAGTGGCCTGGGTTAAGGGTGCCTTCACACAGCGCAGTTTTGGTGCAGTTTTAACTGCGGTCCAATTAAATTGCCTTTATTACCAGCAAGCTGCTTTCAGTTATCTAAATTGTTCAGAAAGGTGTTTCAAGTTCGTGATCAATCACTGCGTTTAAAGTCTTGTGGACAGTTTTGAAAAGTGAAAAAAGCTTACTGGTAATACAGGCAGTTTAATTGGAGCGCAGTTAAAATTGCACCAAAACTGCATTGTGTAAAAGCACCCTATTGATGCTTTCACACTGCGTTTTTGGTGCATTTTTTTAAGCGTTTTTTGGATGCGTTTTTTGTGCAGTAACATACAGCATAAATTGCTATACCTTTCTACATAAAAAACGCATTAAAAAAAATGCACCAAAAACGCAGAGCGTGAAAACACCCTAAGTTCACACGGTATAATTGCAGGGCGTAAGTATTGTACGAGCGGGGAGAGGAGGCATAATCCATAGTTCTCTATAACTGGGGCGCATTTCGCTGCAAAATGCGCCCAATTTAACCTGTCTAAAATCCATAGCCACTTCAGGTTCGCTCAACTTTATACTTTGTTGACCTACCAGATGAAGCCTGCAGGCAAGTCTCTTAGTGATTGATATCCAACTGTACTCGACTTATATGTTCCTAATTACCCCAATCAGTTATTTAATAATATAGTAAGGGTGATTAAGTTCCAAAAACAGCACTAACAGTCAACATATATATGTTGGATGAAACCAGGCCCATGTGGCTAATGATTGCACAATTTGGCTGGTAATACCACAGTTTTACCTGTGAATTGTACAACCATTGGCCACCACATGTGGACGTGGCTTTGAAATTACTGCAATGTGTGAACAGCTTCAGTGTAGCCCTAGCCTAATTCTTCTTTCTTGATGTATCTGCTCTTAGTTTGCGGGCTCGGTTTGCTCCCACAGAAACTACAATCAACCAACTGCATGGAAGTTCAAATTCAGTTGACGCAGAAAATGAAATTCACTTCTTTTTCCCTGTAGAACACACCCTAGCGGCTATTAAACCAGATGCATTAGAAGAACATAGAGGTAGGAAATGGTATTAATGTTTGTAATGCCGGAAATGTCTGTCAGTAGTTGATGATCGGATAATTGAAAGCTGACACTGACAACTTTTAGACCTATATAATTTAGCAATGTTTGCCCCTCATACATTTGTTTTACTGTGTTTGTGAGATATATTCACTTCCAAATATTTTATGCTTTTTTTTTTTTTATAAAATTCTGCTCACGACAACGTGAAAGAGCAAATTACATTGTGGACTTCTCACTGCTTCCTACTTATCATTTATATAAAAAACACAAAAAGTCCCTAGCAAGGTTTAAAAAGAAATTAACGTCTAATCATATCCCTAGAATAGAGACACAAGGATGGTTATTATCACCCATTTTCCTTTTATTTTCTCCTTATTTCATTATGAAATATTTTTTTTCTTGTGGCGCCTTTTCAGTGGACGTCTTATGACCTTCTGGCTCCCATTCCGGTTGCCCTATGTACTGCACATGGCAAACAATTTACACAGTTAACAGCAGATAGGGTTTTAGCATAAGAGATAGTGTAGTCTGACATCCCTCTTTTTCTGTGCCATGTGTGGATATACAGCATCTGTATACACATGTGGGCAAAATTTTTGGTCTATGGTAGGGTTAGGTTCCGGGCCAGGGTCGCCCTTTTCTGCCCCTCTAAAAGCAGTGCAGGTGTAAGGGTATGTTCACACAGCTTATTTTGGGACGCATTTCGCACCGTACTGCGCTCTAATACGAGCGAAATGCGCCCCATAATTACGTTAATCCACAGTTCTCATAGAGAACGCCTCCTCTCCCCAGTGTAAGCGCCGAGAGCAATGACAGTCTATTCGGCCGGCCGGCTGCCGCCCCCCCGCATCGCGGGAGTACGCGCCAATCAGCGCGACTCCCGAACACCCGGCGCAATTAGAACCAAATTGAGAAATGTACAATCGGAAAATAAAAATGGCCAAGAAGAAAAGAATATGTATCAGGGTCTTGTTTCAACTAGTAAAAAAAAAAATGGCGATAGATTCAATTTAAAGAAAGAAAAACCCACAATGGCCACTGAAATAACTTGAAACTGTCAAAATTAGTGGTAAATTTACAGAAAATCAACTCATGAAAATCAGGCATTACTTTTGAATTGTGAACCAAAAATTTTTGAATAGCAAACTGACCTGGACAAAATAGATGGTCTGCTTCACTTAGTATTTTGTTGCACAACTTTTTGAGGCAATCACTGCTAACGAATCACTGAAAAGAAACTCTGGACAACTGGGATAATAATAGCTTCACTCAGCAAAGATCACTGCCGAGTTATGACTGAGAAAAAAAAAAAGCTAAAAATTAACTTTTAATAAAATAAATAATATTAGTACATCAATAGGTAGACTTATTAGAGGCAAATGATATAGCTGTATAATCAGGTTAACCAGACACCATGTGGTCATCAAGAACAGTTATGTCAAATGTAAATAGTCACGACTAAGAGCCCATGGCGTTGGCTCAAAACGCGTAGATCTATATGTGTATTGTGATTTTTGCTTTTTAATTATGTTTTTAATCAGGATACAATAAAAAGCGTGTTTTTATTTTTTTAAACAATACTTTATTGAGAAGAAAGATCAATAAACATTTCCAGGTTAACAATGAAGGCTTTGTCATAACAGGTTACTTCTATTTCCCTTTACAGTATCAAGCCCAGTTATCAAACATAGTCTTCTCCATTTTTCTATTAGTATTTCAGAACCTCATTGAACAGAGCATAACAATACATTATGTTGACATTCTTCCCTCCTCCCGCTACCATCCCTTAACATTTTTCCCCCCCTAAACATGAACTACAATTTAGGAAAAGCATCATCTATCTTTGATCTCTATATGATAAGATATCCCTCTTATCGCCGTACAAACAGGACAACTCCCAATAACCTATACTAGATGGGTGAATACCCCTTGACTCCCTTTGAACTCTCCGGTTATGTATCATCCCCAATCTCCAGTCTACCCAGGGATCCAGCCATTTTTTCCCGGTAGTAGTATTCTGAAGTGCGAAAATGATCCATCAACTTCTTGACCTCTTCGTCTGAAAAAGTTTTTAAAATGTAGCTTTTCCATTTACAGAAACATTTTTCTGTTAAGACCCTCGTATGCATTTCTGCCTCAATCCTATCCATCATCACGAGTCTACTTATTAAGCCCTCAACTTCTTCCTTTGATGGTACACTTTCTTTTAGCCAATGTCGCAGGATGCACTTCTTCCCTACTAATAGAACCGTGTGTACTCCCTTATGATTTAGTAAGGTTGGTACCTCCCCTCCCCTGGCTTCCGGGTCTAGTATATTGTGGAAAATAGCACTCATAGGATTACCTGGCACTTCTATATTCCACACCTCCTTAATGAAAGACAGTACCTCCTCCCAATATTTTTTTAACTTCGTGCAATGCCAAATGCCATGTAACAAGTCTGCTTTTTGCAGTTTGCACTTTGGACACTCCCTCAAATAATCTGCTGGAGCATTTCTAAGTGGAAGGTCAAATGCGTAGGTGGCCTTGTGTGCTAGACGGAAATACATTTCTCTCCAATTTTCATTTATAATTGTCGTTCTAACTTTTCCCATACCTGCCCTAATTTTTTGTTTGGCGTCAGGATCGTTCAGCTCCCTTTCCCAGGAGCGAAAGCAGGACTCCTTAATCGGGGCGAAGAACCTATCCCCTAATTTTTTATAAATCGTAGACAGGGAATCCATTTGATCTTTCTGACCTATCAGATCATCAAATTGACCTGGCGTTTCTGCCGCTGCTAAGTTCTTTATGTATGATTTGCAGAAGGCCATACATTGTCGAAATTGAAAGATTTGACTCTCACAAAAACCAAACTGTTCCCTCACCTCCTGCCAATTCAGAAATCTATTCGCTCTATTATGTATTAAGTCACCTATTGTTTTGATATTTTTGCTTTTCCATTCTTTGAAGAATTTATTTTCTCTCCCAGCCGGAAAGGAAGGCAATTCCCAAATGGGCGCATATTTCGACAAATGCATAGGGAGTGTGTACAATTTCCTTATATGTTTCCAAGTGGCTATTGTATGCCGTAGTACTACGCTTCGCTTCACATGGGGAGGAAGGTCTCTAACCGCTGTGTAGAAGGGCTACTAGGTTTTCCGGACTAGCCAACTGTTTCTCTAATTGGAGTACTGAGAAGTTATTGGTCTCATGGACCCAATCTTTCACGGGCGCATCAGAGCTGCTAAGTTATATAACCTAATATTGGGCATGTTTATTCCTCCATCCGACTTGGGTAAACTCAGTTTTTTATAGGCGATTCTAGGCCTTTTAGAGTTCCATAGGAAGGTTATAAAGGCCAACTGCAGTCTACTAATGTCATTATGTTTCAATAATTGCGGTAAATTCTGCAGGGATAAAGTAGGCGCGCAAAACTTATCATCTTAAGTAATTGTGCTCTACCCAATAAAGATAATGGGAGTGAACTCCACCTCTTTAATTCACCAATTATTTTGTCTATCAGTGGGCTATAATTAAGATGATATAGAGAAGAACTCTCCCTCCCAATCCTAATTCCCAAATAAGTTACATAAGACGATACCACCTGAACTTTTTCCCGGAGTTGGGCCCCTCCCCTATAGGATCCCAAAAAGAGCATCTGACTCTTGGATACGTTAATTTTGTAACCACTCAGCTGTCCCACTTGCTCTAGGAATTCTAGTACCCTTCCCAAATGTTCCTGTGGGGCATTCATAAAGAGCATCATATCATCTGCGAAGCAACATAATTTAATTTCCTGCCTGCCCACCCTAATCCCTTCAAAAAGATTTGAAGATATAAGATGTCTAATTACTGGCTCTAGGGCTATGTTAAATAACAACGGGGAGAGCGGACATCCCTGCGGTGTCCCTTTTTGCAACCTGATGGAGTCGGAAAGGAAACCTGGCGTATTAACTCTAGCTTGTGGATCGTTGTAAATCGCCTCAGTGAAAGACCTAAATTGTTCTTGGATGTTCATTCTTGCCATCACACTGTAGAGCCAGGACCATTTGACATTGTCAAATGCCTTTTCAGCATCTACCGCGAAAAGTGGCAGACAGTTATCATTGTCTACCCTTCTCCCCAGACCATCCTGGACCGCCAGCACTTGTCTGATATTTGCAACTCCCAACCTCCCTTTAATGAACCCATTTTGGTTGGGACCAATTAACATGGGCAGTACTTCTGCGAGTCTATTTGCCATTAATTTGGAGAAGATTTTAATATCCACATTTATTAATGAGATTGGGCGATATGAGCTCGGACAATCTGGATCCCTCCCCTCCTTATGCAGGACTCTAATATAGGCCGTCTTGGACGAAGGCATGACCATTTTTTTGTCAATTATATCCTTAAATACTTGTATCAGAACTCCCCCTATCTCTTGGCCTAGTATTTTAAAAAAAAAACCCGTGATTCTATCCGGACCCGGAGCCTTGTTATTTGAGATCCCTTTTATTGTGGCCAGCAGTTCCTCTATCTCTATAGGGGCATTAAGGCATCCTAACTTTTCCTCAGACAAAGCTGGCAATTGCAGCTTATCCAGGAATCTTTCAAGAGCCTGATCTGGAACCGGATGTTCCTCCCTATAAAGCGTGTCGTAGAACTCCTTGAACATCCTATTAATTTGCTTGGGATCAGTCTGTTTATTACCTCTGTGGTCTTTAACCCCATGGATTACTGTTGCTTTACGCTTCCCTCTGGCCATGTTCGCTAGCAGCTTCCCGGATTTATTTCCAAATTTGAAAAAGGTCGCCGATTGTTGATAACTATACATTTTGTCTAATTTTTCTTGCCAACCCTCGAACTCTGTTTTTGCCTGTATCCATTTCTTTTTATCTTCTTCCCTCAAAGACCCCAGAAAAGTCGTATAACTGTCCTTTAGAAGGTGAGTCATGGTGTTAAAACGGTCCTTGGCCTGTTTTTTGATATGAGCTGTGTATGCCATTATTTTCCCACTCAGAAATGCCTTGGCTGTGTCCCAAAACAAGAATGGGTTATTCCTATGTCCCTCATTTGCTTCCTCAAACTCCTTCCACCATCCCTTTAATAACTTAAAGCATCCCTCCTCCTTCAAAAAGAAGTCTGGCATTCTCCATAGAATGTCAGTTCCTCTGGGGAATGTATCCTGGATTGACAGTGTGATTGGAGCATGGTCCGATATTACTATGTCCAGAATATCCGAGTCCACCCATTTGCCCACTAGTTTGTTGTTCAAGAAAAAATAATCGATTCTTGACCATGAATTCTGTGGGTTGGAATAAAAAGTATAGTCCCTCCCCTCTGGGTTACCATGCCTCCATATGTCCGTCATCCCTAAGTCCGCAATCACTTGTGGTAATATGGGCTCCCCCTGTCGAATTCCCTGGATTTACCCTTTTTCTATCTTCACATGTCTTCATTACCTCATTAAAATCCCCGGCCACTATTATTTGTTCCTCCCTATCCTGTAGGACTGCTGCCTCTAGAGTCTGGAAGAAACCTTTATCCTGTTTATTAGGGGCATAAACATTGTAGACACTCAATCTCCCTGAGGGAGAGTCCAGGGTGATCTGACAGATTCTGCCCTCCACAATGGTGTTGGTCGAAATCACTGAGCATTGTGACTGTCTATTTAATAGAAACATCACCCCTCCCTATATTTGGACCGCTGTAGATCCTGCCACCTCCCCAACCCACATTTTCTGCCATCTGGCCATGTCTTACGCCTTCAGATGTGTTTCCAGAAGCAGCACCAAGTCAGACTAAGGTTTTTTCACATGCCTTAAAACCATCCTCCGCTTTTTTTGGGAATTTAGCCCCTTAGTATTCCACGATATTACTTTCATAATTTTCTTTTGGAGTTTGTTTTTATGTGACCGTAAATCAATATTATTCTATGCTCTCCCTTCATCCAATTTTCTTTTGGAGACCTCCTTCCCCTACTCATCCCCATCTTGTACCAGCGATCCTGAGATGATACACTTTTCCCAATTGTGAAAAACAAAACCAACCCCCCTTGAACACTTAACCCAACTAAAAACCAGAACTTCAAGGTTTGGACTCCTGTTTTTTCCGACATTGTGAGTCTTCCCTCCTCTCATCGGACCTTTCCCTCCCTCTAGACAATCCAAATTTTCTCCTCTAACCCCGCCCCCAACGCTGTAATCTTAAAGCCAGCTGTCTTATTTTAATCTATTAGACAAACATATCAATTCCCCCCTTAAGGTCCCAGCATCACTGCCAGGCTACATATGTCTCTTTTAGGAAAGTCATCAGCAATGAAGATTTACTAAAGGTACCCTCCACCAGATCACCAAGAGTGGGTCTCTGACTCTGAAATTATCAGGATACGTGACTGCTCTCAAGTAGCGAGTGGCGGAGTCTCCGGCAGAACTCTCTTAGGCAGGTCTCTGGCACTGGACCCGGTGTCCAGAATCCCCTCTCCCCGTCCCTGGGGCGAATCTCTTGTCGAAAGTTCCCTCTGTGGAGTCGGAGATCTTGTCGGCTCTCTTTGAGATCTACCCGGAGAATCCCGATCTGCAGATTGTCTCTGTTGTAGGTACTGCTTCGCCTCATCCGGAGAATAGAACGAGGAGATATTGCCATTACTATGATAAATCTTTAAAATAGCTGGGAACAATAGAGCAAATCTTATTTTTTTTATGAAAGAGATTTGTGCAAATTCCCGAGAATGCTTTCCTTTTGCGCACCACCTCCGCCGAGAAATCTTCAAATATAAGGATTCTAGCTCCCCTGAGCATCACTGGGGCGTTACTACGCTTGAAAGCCCTGATTATGACTGATTTGTCCGTGAAGTCCAGGAACTTGGCTATTACTTGTCTTGGTCTATCTCTACGGATCTCAGGAGAGGAGGTCCTCTTTACCCCGTGCCCCCTGCGGTCAGGGCCCAGTCTATGTGCCCTCTCCACCTTGCAAGGATTCTGGATCCGAAGTACTTTAGGTAGCTCTGTCTCGCAAATGGTTAACAGTTCCTTTTGCTGTATGGATTCAGGCAAGCCAACTATTCGTAGATTATTTCTTCTTGACCTGTTCTCCAGGTCTTCCACCTTACTCCATAATTGCTTATTCTCTTCCAGTAGATCCTTGATTTTAGAATGATGCAATTCAGTGTCATCTTCTAATGTCTGAATTCTCTCTTCCACCTCGTCGATTCTCTGATCTTGCATCTTAAGATCCGCTTGGAGTTGTAGTAGCGTGGAGGAGACGGTGTCGGCCAGCGTAGCTTGGATGTCTGGCAGGATTATTTAAGCCACTTCCATGGCTAGTTTCTTATAATCTATCAGGTGACCATCACGTGTTTCTCCCAGTTCACAGGTGTCATCTTGAGAGTGCATATCTGGCACGTTCCTTGAAGATGGGGACCCTGATGATTTTGGGGTTGAGTGGTTGGGTTTGGACTCTGTTTCTGTTCCTTGTAGATCTTTAGACTTGAGTTTATTCGCTTTCCCCATATTTGGGAAGTAACGCTCCATGCAGGGTCTGGTGGCACAGTATGTCTTGTAAACTCCACTTCTATATTGCGAGGATAGTTATAATTATTTACTACCTCTCCCTTTAATTTCACGATGCTTTGCAGGGGAATCTAAGATATTAAGTGTAATTTCAAAGTTGACCAGGAGATGGTGCTATGAGACCATTTATGAACAGGTATAGTCTCCTGTTCGCTCCTTCACTTTTTCTATCTAAGTTTGAATTCACAGTCCTCTCAATGAGAATCAGGCCTTTTTGAGCAGGGAGCACAAATTAGAAGCAATACCAGGATTTGAGGGGCTTAATTCCCTCCCTTTGAGAAGCCCTCAAGGGACTTTCAGTTTTGCTCCATGCAGTCCTTATACCTTCCCTCTCGTGCTGTGATGGTGGAGGATCAGGGTGCTGGTTTACCACAGTGATCTCTGAAAAGTCCTTTGGACCCTCTTCCCCTGATAGGACTAGGACCTGCACACCGTGGGTTGGGCTTTATAGCAGTCACTGATAATAATAGGGCCGCCGCTGCTCCCTCCTGGCGACAATTCTCCCGCCACCACACTTCCTTGCACCGCTGCCCACCTCCACCTCACCAACTCCCCTCCGCTCCTCACAGCATCTCCTCCTCCTCTTGCGCCGGTGTCGCTTTCCCTCTACCTCCTGGCGCTGCATCCCCGCCGCTCCTCCAGAGAGATCTTTTTCCTCCCGGGCTCCTGAGGTGAGTAACCCCCTGCGCCTTCTCACCCTCTGTACCGTCTCCTCCGCTACTTAGAGTGCCGCGACTAGCGCGCCGACTGCCTCTCCTCTCTCGGTGTGACCCGGGGCAGCTGAATAGTTACGATGCTTGCCTCTGGCCTTTTAATTTTGGCTGGTTTTCGAGCTGGGTGAGCCGGAGCTACTCACTGTCGCTCACATCCCGTCGGCGCCGGAACCGGAAGTCCAAAAGCGTATTTTTTTATATAAAACATTTTTGTACGAGTGCTGGAAGAAACTTTCTCTTTAAGGCTATGTTCACACAGCTTAAACTGGGACGTATCTCGCCCAGTATTTCGCGCCGTACTGCGCTAAATACGGGGCGAGATACGTCCTGGTCATTACAGTAATCCACAGTTCTCATAGAGAAATATAAATTACGTCTCCTCTCCCTGCTCGCACAATACGGCGAGGGGGGAGAGAAGTGACATGTCACTTATTCACGGCATATACGCGGCGTGAATAAAGAATGTCTATGGGGCCGGCGGGCTGCTGGCCCCTCCGTCCCGCTCCCGAGCACACGGCATAATTGAGGGCGAAATACGTCCCGCAATTATTGCTGTGTGAACCCTGCCTTAATGTAAATAGTGGCCACAGGGAAAAATGAATATACACAAATAATGCCCAAGAGGACAAGCCAATAATGCTAACCAAACACTAGGTAATGACTTTACAGGGACAGTCTAGTGTCTGGTTGTCATTATTGGCTTTGTCCTCTTGGGCATTATTTGTCTATATTCATAGTTCCCTGTGGCCAATATTTACATTTGACATAAATGTTCTTGATGACCTTATAATATCTGGTTAACCTGATTATGCAGCTATATCATGTGGCGCTAATAAGTCTATATTTATATTTCATCTGCTACTTGTTGATGTACTAATTCTAGATATTCTATTAAATTCATTTTTAGCTTCTTTTTTTTTCTCGGTCAGCAGTGATTTTTGTAATCACTGCAAACAAATGATTTCTGTAACTCTTTGTACTTGTCCACAGGTATTTCGTCCCACTCCTCGTGAGCAAACTGCTCCAGCTGTCTCAGGTTTGAAGGGTGCCTTCGCCAAACTACATTTCAGCTCCTTCCACAGATCTTCAATAGGCTTTAGATCAAGGGTTATAGAAGGCACTTCAGAATAGTCCAGTGCTTTGCTCTTTAAACAGCCATTCTTGGATGTTTAAAGGGAATCTGTTGCCAATTTTTTTAATTATTAAATCATTAAATCATATTCTTCTTAGCCGTTTTTATTTTCTGATTGTAGATCATTCTTGCCTGCACTGCTTTTAACAGCAGTCGGATCGATACTTTACAGCAGCTTCATGTACATAGGAGCCTTAAGACTGACTCAGTCCTATTGACTTCTATAGAAGAGTTTTCTAGTCATGCTCTGTGACCTGAAAAGAAATCAGTGTGCAAGGAAGGGGAGAGGGTGAACTGTGACATCTCCTACTGTGACTGGTGGATGCTGTGTTATCTATACACATTGGTGTCACCTTTCACTGTAACCCTGCTTGTGATGATAATGAGCAGACTACTGAAAATCTTTTCCTAGAGAACAGGAAGCGTCAGACTATTATTAGGCTTAGTGGCCAAAGGGAAAACAGCAGGACTTGAGAATTATGTAAAAATATTGAATTCTCTCAAATTCCTAAAAAATGTTTAACATAAAAATGTTAAACAATAAATCATTTTTTGATTACACATTCCCTTTAAGCTGTGTGTTTTGGGTCATTATCCTGCTGGAGGACCTACAACTGAACAGTTTGCTCAAGAATGCCTTGATAATATTGAAATTTCATTGTTTCCTGCACATATTTACGACACCCTTTGCCAGAAGCAGCAAAGCAGCCCCAAAACATAACCTAGTCTCCATGTTTAATAGTAGTTACAATGTTCTTTTCTCTGAAGACTTCTTTTTTCAATACATCAGGTTATCCGTAACATGTTTAATGTTAACACAGTTTCCTGACCAGTTGCAACTAAATACCTAGATAAGGAAAAAATGGTCTAAAACATAACTTTTATTAAATCATTAAAAAGATAGAATCTCCCCAAATAATAGTCAACACCACAAACCAAAGGAAAATCAACAATACACAAAAAATTCTTAATTGCCTTGTGATAAGGTCCAGGAAATATCCCTACTATTCCCTGTTTTAAATAGCTAAATCCAAAGGGTGTCCTTAGTTGAATTTAGACAGACTCCAATTACAAATCTGTCTGGGCGCACTAGGACTGATGAACTATGTGTGCTGAGACTGCATGAACTACCATTGGAATAGGCGATCTATCATAAAGAGCATACACTAGTGAGGCAGTTGCTGCAGTCAGGCATAGAATGAACCGATCGGTTGATGCTTGACGCTCTCCACTTACTTATACGACAGTTAAAGGGATATTTCCATCACAACAAGTGCTGCTGGAAGGGCCAACTACTGTAAAGAAAGCAATTTTCAAAACGCATGTTATTAAAAAAAAATATGTATTCCTTACCAAATACAGGCCTTTTTTGCACCTTCAACTTGCTCTCTTGGGTCCTTGGTTACCGACAACCACTGTGTCCTTCCAGTGATGAATTATAATGCAGCATTACTGTGATGTTGCCTGAGGCCGAGACGTGCATTTTTGTGCTTGTGCATTCCCCATCATTACCCCGAGCGCTGCTAGGTCACAGGAATCTATTCTCAGTCTATAATAACGCTGTATTACTGGCCTCCACTGAAAGCACACAGTGGTGGTCGGTAACCTAAAATACAAGATAGCAAATAGAAGATGCAAAAAAGGCCTGTATTAGGTAAAGCATACATATTTTTTTTAATAAAATGCATTTTGAAAATTGCTTACTTTACAGCAGCGGTCCCCAACCTTTTTTCCACCAGGGACTGGTTTGATGCACGACAATTTTTCCACGGCCCAGTGGGGCGGGGTTATGGAGGGGGTTGGATGTTTAGAATCGTACACACACAAAAAAAAAACCCCACAATAAAGTGTATACTGTGTCATTCAGTGGTATAGTATGGGGTAACCAGTATATTATAACTGCAGATTGACTGTCAGCTCTGTGGGTCAGTATTATATTAATAAGGCTGACCCACAGAGCCGACAGTCAGTCTTTAGTAATATTGATCAGCATTATACATGTATATAACATAGATATGTAATCAGCTCTGTCATTATAGAGATATATGCTCCCTGTAGTCAATAGAGATAGGTATGTATGCCCCCTGTAGTGATAATAAATAGATGCCCCTGTAGTAGTAATAAATAGATATATGCCCCTGTAGTAGTAATAAATAGATATATGCCCCTGTAGTAGTAATAAATAGATATATGCCCCTGTAGTAATAATTAGTTATCTGCCCCATAGTAATAAATAGTTATATGCCCCATAGTAATAAAGTTATATGCCCCATAGTAATAAATAGTTATATGCTCCCATAGTAATAAATAGTTATATGCTTCCATAGTAATAGTTATATGCCCCACAGTAATAAATACTTATATGCCCCCATAGTAATAGTTATATGCCCCCATAGTAATAGTTATATGCCCCATAGTAATAAATAGTTATATGCCCCATAGTAATAGTTAGATGCCCCTGTAGTAGTAATAAATAGTTATATGCCCCCATAGTAATAAATATTTATATGCCCCCATAGTAATAAATAATTATATGCCCCATAGTAATAAATAGTTATATACCCCATAATAATAGTTATATGCCCCCATAATAATAGTTATATGCCCCCATAGTAATAAATAGTTATATGCCCCCATAGTAATAGTTATATGCCCCCATAGTAATAGTTATATGCCACATGGTAATAAATAGTTATATACCCCATAATAATAGTTATATGCCCCCATAGTAAGTTATATGCCCCCATATTAATAAATAGTTATTTGGCCCCATAGTATTAGTTATATGCCCCTATAGTAATAAATAGTTATATGGCACCATAGTAATAGTTATATGCTCTCATAGTAATAGTTATATGCTCCCATAGTAATAGCTATATGGCTTCATAGTAAAAGTTAGATGCCCCCATAATAATAGTTAGATGCTCCCATAGTAAAAAATAGTTATATTGCCCCATAGTAATAGTTATATGCCCCCATAGTAATAGATATGTGCCCCCATAGTAATAAATATTTGATGCCCCCATATTAATAAATAGTTATATGCCACTGTATTGACCAGGATATTATATAAAAAAAAAAAAGCAGGAACTTACTCACCTTTCCCGATCCCTGCTGAGCCGCCCCCTCCAGCAGTCGGCGTCCGGTGACGACACTGCTTCATCACACTCCCTGCGCTGCTCTTTGTAGTGATGCAGCCGCACAGTCCGTGTGCACAGCGGATTACAACGGCCGCGCAGAGCAGATGCCGACCGCCCGGACTAAAGTCACCGGGTGGTCGCATCAAGTGTAGCCAGCGCCGCGGACCGGCAGGGGATGCGCTACGGCCCGGTGACGGTCCGCGGACCGGCGGTTGGGGACCCCTGCTTTACAGTAATTGGCCCTTTCAGTAGCACTTGCTTATGGGGATAACCCTTTAAGGAAACCACTAAAAATGGATTTTGCTTCTCCATTCATTCTCTGTCTGGATGCAACAGCCACCTCAATGTTCTTAACATAAGTCTCAGAGGTGGGACCTGAATCTGAAATTTGTTAAGTCTGAGATGAGAATGCTTCATTAATTGTAGTTCCTCAGGGCCATGACATGTTGTCAAATTACCATTAAAAGCAAGCTGTAATGTAGTCAAACATGCTTTATTATACTTACAAACTTAACATGTAGATCAGCATAAAGTTTCAAATCGCAGTCTGGTTTTCCCCAGGCCTGACTTGAGTTTTGTCTATTCTGTTTCTATTTATACTTGATATGTGTTAGGCTATGTTCACCCGGCGTACTTTCGGCACGCATTTCGCCACATATTTGCGCTCTAATACGGGCGAAATGCGTACCGAAATTACGGTAATCCATATTTCTCATAGAGAACTATGGATTACGCCTCCTCTACCCACGCGTACAATACAGTCGTACTGTACGTGCCGCAGTACATCGTGTGAACATACCTTTAAACTATTAAGATCTTCTTGGAAAAATAGGGGTTAATTTGAGCCTCTGATTAAGCCAGAATAGCTAAATACACTGTACAAAATCCACATGGCCCAGAGGAGAACACAAAAAATTAATATGTAGGTTGCTTTCGTTAGATCTCTACAGCTCTGTAGTGAGAACCATCAGTGACCTTTTACTATTTTAATTCTGTAATATTATGTATATATTTCTGCAGACGAAATAATGGAGAGGATTCAAACTGCTGGCTTCACTATCACTCAAATAAAGGAGACAAATTTAAGCCAAGAGATGGCTGAAGAATTTTACAAAGAGCACAAAGGGAAACCATTTTTTGAGCAGCTTACCAACTATATGTGCAGGTGGGTTCAGACTGAATATTTTGGTCCAGCATTTACAAGCCTATATTTACAAGGAGATATTATTACAAATATTAAGACATTCTAATTCAAGCATACTCCACAAACCCTGGAAAATCCAGCTAGGGCTTTTTATTAGGGTAGTGCTTATTTTTGGAGCAGCGCAGTATAACAGTCAGAAAGAACCTGGAAAATCACTTTCTATATTGAGGATATAGATATATTGGGGTCATATACTTTATACACAATGTAGCAGAAAAAAAGAAAATGTAACCACTTTCACCTGGTGCCCAAAGGGAGCCGCTTATTCTGGCATATGTAACGAGCAGTACAGAACATGTAGTACCATACAGAGATCGCCAGTCTGTACATGCACTTCACTAATACAGGTGTTTTATAATGTTCTTTATGATTGGTTGGATCTGTCATAAATTATGTCATAGATCGGCAGTGTCTGTGACGTTGTGTCTGATGTAAAGATACAATGTCCCAGGAAAAACTATTGTATGTTGAAAATATTGTATCCTCAGGCCATTGTGATTTGAGGGATCATTGTAATTTAAAGAGTTCATATCACCACCACACAACAATGTAGAGAAGCTAAAATTATAAGACTATTCTGAAAAAAATTTCATTAGCAAATCAGAGGCTTTCACTCAGTGTTAAAGGGACACAGGTTTTATTTTCACTTTGGCAAGCAGATATCACAATGTGGTAAGATTCCTTCTATGGCTGATACCAGTTGTGCAGGGGCAGCTAAGAATATATCTGCTTGTACAGGATTAATCTGAGTCTCTCACTGCAGCAGGCACAGCACACTGAGGATATATGTCTGGCAGAGTTTACCTGTTGCTTCTAGCCCCCTCCTCTATGCACGCAGGCATCCATATTACACTGTTGCTAGGTAGTAACCCCCAGCATGAATATAGCAGCACAGAGCTTCCCACTGTACAGATAGTACAGAAGTGCAGGCTTCCCCCTGCACAGTGGACTCTCCTAACTCGGAAGCAGGAACTTTCACAGAGCAGTCAACATAGTGATCCATCATGCTGTCTGGAGCTGAGTTGGCTAGCACTTTTTTTTTTAAACAGAATTACAGGTGAAATGCTTTCATCTCTCTAATTAAACATATCTAAGAAAGTGTGTATATTTTAGTCTTCTGTTAATTCATAGGGTTATCTGGGGGTAATAGGTCCTCTTTAAGCTCACAGTATTTTCATTTTTTTTATTTTTACCATTTCATGTTTTTTTTGTCTATGATTTGTTTTCAGAGGTCCTTGCTTAATGATGATTCTTAGTAAAGAGAACGCAGTGCAGGAATGGCGGTCATTAATGGGCCCTACCGACCCAACTGAAGCCCAAAAATCATCTCCGGATTCTTTGAGAAGCTTGTTTGCAAAGAGTGTGCTACAGAATGCAGTACATGGTTCCTCAAATTTAAATCATGCCGAAGAAAAAATCAAGTTCATATTTGGTGATATTGAACCGGATATAGAAAACAAAGGTAAAGTGGAAAATAGGCCATCAAATCATCATTTTTTCTCGAATGACCGCTTAACTATCTACAGAATTCACTTATTTATATTTTTTTCACTCTGTAGAGCAATCAATTTTATACAATGCTGCAGATGATGTCAAGCAAAGTGAGGAGAATAGTGAAAAAGTAGCACCAGAAGGTAATGACTTAATCTCCTCCACTTTCACCAGCTTCAAAAGCAACCTGAAAACCCA
This sequence comes from Phyllomedusa bahiana, assembly GCA_025379985.1. Taxonomy (NCBI): domain Eukaryota; kingdom Metazoa; phylum Chordata; class Amphibia; order Anura; family Hylidae; genus Phyllomedusa; species Phyllomedusa bahiana. Next base: position 19,801 of record JAODAL010007481.1, on the reverse strand, counting down.
TTTCTTCAGGCTTGCCTATAACCTTCACTAAACTTGTCACTTACTTCCTCCACAGACTTGTCTGCCCCTCACCTCCTGTCTCTTCCCCCTCCTTGTAGATTGTAAGCCCTCGCGGGTAGGGTCCTCTCTCCCTCTGTCATGCCAATTGTCATTATCCCTTATCACTGTACTCGTTTGACTTATGTAATGTATGTAACCCCCTCGAATGTACAGCGCCCTGGAATCAATGGCGCTTTAAAATAAATAATAATAATAATTAGGATTTACACAACCACCTCCAGAGAGGTGTCTTTTGATAGGACTTTATATGTATGTGTTTGTGTGTTGGACGAGTTGTTGTGGTTAAACTCTTCTGTGTTATAACTGTTGATTCTGTCTTTTGTTCTGTGACAGGCTATGTCTCCACGGCATAGCAATACGATCATATTTTTGGCGGTTTTTGGATTTTAAAACCACCGAAAATATGATTGTTCAGGCAGCCTCATAAATGGCAATAGAAAAATGATCTGTAGTCTCCACAGGTCGTTTTTTCTCTGCTCGTCTTCTGGCGCCGGCGTATTAAACAACATTAAACAACATGCTGTATAATACGCCGGTGCTTTGAGTTTTTTTTGTCGTCTTCCCATACAATCAATTTCTTGGGTGACTGCAAAAAACAAACGAAAACTGACCCCGGTATTTGCACAACATCAGACAAAAACTGGTCAACTGCAGTGGGGATTCAGCCTTAATATCACAGTGATTTTTGTTTACATTGGATTTTCTTTTTCCTTGTATGAGGACTTGTTTTTTGAAAGACAAGATGTACTTTTAATGGAACTATTGACCATACCATGTAATGTGCTGACCCAGACGCAGCCACTACTTTCTACAACAACACAATCGCCTCCACTCTTGACGCGGTCAGCCCTCTCACACACAACAGAAACCGCAAAATCAACACACAACCCTGGCACACAGACTCCACCAAACAGCAGAGGTGAGCTTCCAGAATTGCTGAATGCCGCTGGAAAAAAACCCGGTCCACTGAGGACTTCGCCTCATACAAACAATCATTACATACATTTAAATCTGCACTCACCACCGCCAAACAGGATTACTTCACCACTCTCATATCCTCCCTGTTTCACAACGCCAGACAACTTTTTAACACCTTCGATGCTCTCCTCCATCCACCAGCCCCCCCCTGTACCCAGCTCTCCTCTCAGCAGATGATTTCGCCACTCACTTCCTAAATAAGATCAATCTCATCAGATAAAGCTTAACCCCGCAGTCCCCTCCACCTACCTTTATTCCTGCAGTGTCCCCACAGTCCAACTCTACACCTGCTCATCACTATTCCCTCCCTAACTTGCTTCTCTACTGTCACTCATGACAAGCTTTCCGCTCTACGGTCCAAATCTAACCTCACTACCTGTAATCTTGACCCACTGTCATCTCACCTCATCCCCGAATTTAGCGCTGTTATCATCCCAGCCAATCTCTTCAACCTATCATTAACCTCTGGCACCTTTACTTCCTCCTTTAAACACGCGGCCATCACACCCATCCTTAAGAAACAATCTCTTGACCCCTCTTGTCTGTCCAACTATCGCCCCATCTCACTGCTTCTATTTGCCTCTAAACTCCTTGAACAGCATGTCTGTCTTCAACTGTCCTCTCATCTCTCCACCAACTCTCTCCTTGACCCGCTGCAATCGGGCTTCTGACCCCACCACTCTACAGAAACTGCCCTAACCAAAGTCACCAACGACCTAGCAACTGCCAAATCTTCACACCACTTCTCTGTGCTTCTCCTCCTAGACCTGTCCTCCACCTTTGACACTGTCAACCATTCACTGCTCCCTCGGCATCACGGACTTGGCTCTCTCCTGGATCTCCTCATACCTCACCAATAGAACATTCAGCGTCTCTCACTCTCGCACCACCTCCTCTCCCCGCCCCCTCTCCGTTGGTGTCCCCCAGTGGTCTGTCCTTGGCCCACTACTCTTTTCTATCTACACTCTTGATCTGGGTTAGCTAATAGCATCACATGGCTTTCAATACCACCTGCATGCTGACAATACTCAACTCTACATCTCCGGCCCAGATGTTACCTCTCTGCTCTCCCGGATACCATATCCTTTCGTCCTTATCCTCTTGCTTCTCCCTATGTCTCCTGAAAAATTAATTCATCATCTTCCCACAGTCCCACTCTATCCCTACACCTGATCTCTCTATCACAGTTAATGGCTACAGTCTCGCACCGGCTCCACAAGTCCGCTGCCTTGGGATAATCTTTGATTCCAATCTGTCCTTCAAAACCGCACATCCAAACCCTCACCTCTGCCTGCCACCTCCACCTGAAAAATATCTCCCGTATCCATTCATTCCTTAACTTTGAAAGCACAAAAATGCTTGTCCACGCCCCCTTCATCTCCCGCCTAGACTTTTGCAACATCCTACAGTGGCCTCCCATCTAGTACCCTCGCTCTCCTCCCTTCCACTCTGCCACCCGTCAGATTCACATCTCTCCTCGCTTCTCCTTTGCCTCTCCCCTCTGCCAATCCTTTAACTGGCTTCCCATTGCCCAGTGAATCCAGTTCAAGTTGGTAACCTTGACCTACAAGGCTCTCCATAACCTCTCCCCTCCATACATCTCTGCCTTAATCTCTAGATATCTCCCCTCACGCAATCTCCGCTCCTCACAGGACCTTCTTCTCTGCTCTCCCCGTGTTCAGCTCCTCTCATAACTGTCTCCAAGACTTCTCCCGTGCTTCCCCCACACTCTGGAACTCACTGCCTCAACACCTCAGACTCTCCCCCACTCTCACTAGCCTCAAATGTAAGCTGAAAACCTCTCGCTTCAGGACTGCCTATGACCAACATTAACCGTGTTGCACTGCTCCACCCCACAAACATGTCTGCCCCTCACCTTCTGTCTCTTCCCACCTTCCTTGTAGACTATAAACCCTCACGGGCAGGGACCTCTCTCCTTCTGTACCAGTTGTTAGTTATTAATTTGTCACCTCTGTACTTGTTTGACCTATGTTATGTATGCAACCCAAATGTACAGCGCTCTGGAAATAAGGGCACTCTAAAATAAATAATAACAATAATGTACTGGGAAACCTACAATTATTCTTTGGGGGGTATAACATGAAAAAAACGCACTTGCACCATTTTTTCCTGGGTGTCATTTTTATGGAGTTTACGGTTTAGTATAAGTGACATGCTATCTGTATTCTGCAGGTCATTACAATTACGGTGATACCAAATTATATGTTTTAGTACTTTTAAAAAAATTAAACTGTTTAATTTTTCAATTCGCACCGCAGTTCCATTTTCTGCAAATAACTTTCTTATCAATATAACTTGGGAACATAGCACCTTGAGTATAGGTCCTCGCCCTAGGAGGGTAACACTAGACAGAAACCAAAATTGTTGGCTCCTTAGTATATCCCTCCTACTGACGCTAGACTATTCCACTTTAGCCTAGTGTCCTTAGAAGGCGGTCGCTGATCTGCAGGTCTGACTCATTTTTTATTTTAGTTTTATTTATTTCTTTTCCCTTTTTAGGAGGTGATGGAGGTTTAACTCGCCTGTCACGGGGTGTCATCATCGTGGTTGCTACTTTGACAGCCCCTTGCGGAGCGACAGGAAACCAGACAGCCGCTGTCCGTTTCTCCTTATGCTTCGGTCACACATCTCTATTTACCACTTCCGCAGTTTCCTTTTGGATTCCAGTAACCCCCATGCCGTTTTGAACTCCGGCATCCCGCAACACCGCCATGGGGCCACGGCCTAATCTCAGGCCGCGGCTGCGTTTTCAAATTTAGTCTCCAGCTTTTATGGGACCTGGGCCGCAACTAGCCGCAGCTCCTTCCACCTCTGTAATGCCTTCTGGGTCTCAGGTCTGTACTTTTACTTCTAGTGCATCTTCTAGTGTCTCTATCCGAGGATATAGTATCTTTGATGTGGTAAGCTGGCCTTCGGGGTCATTTGTCCACTTCCACTTGTGCCCCCTGATTACCATGTCTCTTTTCAAGAATGATGCACCAAGGCCACCTGCCTCTAAAGCGGTGGCTACTTATTTTGCCTGTGCCCACAAAGCCGTGCTGTACACACAGTTTTATTCTCGTCTTCTCCTGTGGGCCATTCTAGCTAGTGTCTCCTGTTCTACTTTAGGAAAAGTCCTTCTTCCTCCACAATGGCTGATCATTACCATGGATTGCAGCACCTCGGGTTGGGAGCCGTTTTCAGATTCAGTCCGATAAGAGCACTTGGGTGGCTTACCTGAATTGTCAGTAGAGCACCAGAAAATAATGCTCAGGTCTGTTCTTGTCAGCAATATTCATTTCAGGAGTCGAGAACTGGATCGCCAATCTCAGCCGGACAGTGGTGGATCTCTGGGTGGGGTCTCTTCTGTCAGAAGTGTTTGAGCTTTTTGGCTTAAGGTAGAGCACTCTAGATGTCGATCTGTTCACATCCCGCCTCAACCGTCACCTCCTGAATTATGTGTCCAGGTCCCTTTGGCTCTTGCCTTGGACACACTGACTCCTCCATGAGTTCAGCTTTCGCTGGTTTATCTTTCACCTCGGCTGCATTTGACAGCATGGCTATTGAAATCGCCATCTTTAAATCCTGTGGTCTCTCAGACTCTGTGGTTCAGACCATGATTCGGGCCTGCAGGCCTCAGTCTGCCCATATTTTTTATCATACCTGCAAAACCTTCTTTGCCTGGTGCGAGCCACATGGATGTTACCCATTGGGTTATTCTATTACGCAAGTACTATCATTCCTTCGATCATTGAGAGGTCAGATTTATGCCCTCTATGTTCAGCACATTTCAGCACATCTTAGTCTCCTGTCTTCAGGTCAAGACCTTTTTGACAAGGATCGCCAGGGGCGTTGCTAGGGTCCCAAAACATCCAGGGCTCGGGCCCTTAAGTTTTCCTGACTAGGGCTGGGTTCACACGGAATTTTTTGCGTCTCATTGTGAACTGCGGATGTATTTTTACAGAGAAAAACCTTTGTATGTAGGCTCAGGAGAAATATCAGTGATTACACTGCAGTTACATTTGGTGACTTACAGGAGACGTCTCTTAAGAGTTGTTCTCTTTCTCTTCGTCTCCATCTGGCCCAGACGCCATGACGTCCTCTCCTGGCAACGACTCTTCACTGTAGAATGTACAATACAAATAACTTAGACTCCTCATTTTATCAGCATTTCTCTACAATTTCCTATCTCTTTACAAAATCCCCATCTATAGTGCCCCAAATGGTAATAATTACCCCCTTGTAGGTAAATATTTGCCCCCTATAGCCAGGTAGTAGCCCACTGTAGCCAGGTTGTAGCCCCTTTTAGCCAAGTTGCTGCTCCCTCTAGCCAGGTTACTGCCCTCTGTAGCCAGGTTACTGCCCTCTCTAGCCATTAATATGCTCCTTGTAGTCAGGTTATTAGTCCCCTGTAGCCAGGTTACTGCCCCTTTAGCCAGGTAATATGCCCCCCATAGCCAGGTAATATGCCCTCCTTTGCCACATATCATATGCCCCCTGTAGCCACATATGCCCCCTTAGCCACATATGCCCCCTAAGCCACATATGCCCCCTGTAGCCACACATGCCCCCCTGTAGCCATTAATATGCCCCCTGTAGCCACATATGCCCCCCTGTAGCCACACATGCCCCCTGTAGCCATTAATATGCCCCCTGTAGCCATTAATATGCCCCCCTGTAGCCACACATGCCCGCTTTAGATAATAAAAATAAAATAAAAAAGAAAACCACTTACCTAATGAGGCACGGTCCGCGCGTCCAGGTCTTGCAGCCTGTGAACGGTGTAAGTGGAGTGATGTCATCACGCTGCTTACGCCGTCTCGCGGGGCCCGGGACCTCCTCGGCCGGCAGAGCTGCCGGCTTAGAGGATCCCAGCGTCGCAGGGGGGTGATGAAAGCTCAGGTGTATGTACAGCGCTTACCAAGCGCTGTGCATACAGGGGAGAAGACAGGACGGGAGCGATCCGTCCTGCCTCCTCCCCGACTCTGACTGCGCGGCCGCTGTGAAACGGCCGTGCAGTCAGAGATCCGCGGGCGCTGCCCGCACCACGGAGCGCTCCAGGCCTACGGCAGCGGCCTGGAGCCGCCGAGACTCGGGGCACAGGCGGATTTATTCGGGGCTCGTGCCCCGAGTGAATCTGCCTAGCGACGCCCCTGAGGATCACTCACTATGCCCCACCTGTTCATAGGCCAATCGGATCAGGGAACTTAAAGGGGTTTTGCCAGGAAGTAAAATTGACGTGGGAATTTTGTAAATTAAATAATAAACATTTTCACCATTCATCAGTATTAAAAATTCTGGACCGTTTTTGTCTAAGCTGCTCCTTTAGTGATCCATTGTTTACAACTCATCTCCAGGGGATACGACCAGGGCTGAGAGCTTCTCAGTCCTGGTCGAACATGCTCAGACATCACCTCTCCTCTCAGGCAGCTACTGAGTGTTAAAACCCCAGGTGCTGTCCTCTGTGCTCCTTAGTAATTAGTCAAATAGAGCAAATAAATTAAAAAAATAAACCTCATTGAGGTCTGTGCATTGATAAACAGAGATAAAATCCACAGGTTTGGTTCCTGCAGGGATTTGAACCTAGGACCCTTGTGCCTGGAGGCAAAAGTTTTACCTCTGAGCTACATTGTAACTACTCACAGCTCTTTCCATAAACAGACCTTTCTTTGACTACAGAGAGGAAGGGCCTGGTGATGTCATCCTGCTGGGTCACATGATATGCAAATCAAACACATCACACACGCCCCCTTCTGAGCACAGAGAGCTGAAGAGCTGGATGCAGGCGGTATGAAATGAGATTGTGGCAAAACCCCTTTAAATCTTATTCTAAAGGCCATGCAGGCCTCTTTTTGTGAACTGTTTACTGCCTTGGAAGGTGGCCTTCTTTGTAGCCCTTATATCATACATGCCAACTCTCACGCTTTTGGCGGGGGGGGGGGGGGGGTCCCGCTAATGGGGGTCCCCTCCCCCCCCGCCACACCGGCAGAGTTGACGAACCTCCCGCCACCAGCAGGCAGCGGGGGTTCTTTAAATGACCACGGCGCCAAAGTAGCGCTGGTGCGCGCTACTCTGGCGCCGCCGGGCCGCTCCTACAGGCGGGTGAAGCGAGTTTCACTGACTTGTTTGGCCGCAGCCGCACAGTCAGTCAGCAATTGCCGTACAGGGAGGAGGCAGGAGGGATCGTTCCCCTCCTCTCTTCACTCCCTGTATGTACAGCGCCGGTGTGCGCTGTACATACAGATCAGTGTCGCAGGGAGTGTGATGCGCGGCTGCACTTACTCTCCCTGCGACGCTGAATCGATCGGCCGGGAGATGTCCGGAGCTGGCCGCACTGCAGGGGGCCTGGTGAGGTACGTGGCTTTTATTATTTTATTTTTATTAGCTATAGGGGGGCAACTACCTGGCTACAACAAAGGGGCAACTACCTGACTACAACGAAGGGGGCAACTACCTGGCTACAACGAAGGGGGCAACTACCTGGCTACAACAAAGAGGGCCACTACCTGGCTACAACAAAGGGGGCCACTACCTGGCTACAACAAAGGGGGCCACTACCTGGCTACAACAAAGGGGGCCACTACCTGGCTATGGCTACAACAAAGGGGACAACTACCTGGCTACAACAAAGGGGGCCTCTACCTGGCTACAATGGGGGCTCTACTTGGCTACAAAGGGGCCTCTACTTGGCTACAAAGGGGCCTCTACTTGGCTGCAAGGGGGCATCTACTTGGCTACAAGGGGGCATCTACCTGCCTGTAAGGGGCACTACCTGGTTATGGGGGGGCTACTACCTGGCTATAAGGGCACTACCTGGCTAGAGGGGGCATCTACCTGGCTTTCTTCCAAAGCCCTTATGCAGTTAGGTGGAGTGGGTGTGGCTGTTTGAAGGGGCGTGGCACACCAACAAGATGGGCGTGTCCATACAATTTTTTTTATGGCGGCCGCCCTCTTCAGTCTCCTGCTTTTTCACTTTCAAAAGTTGGCAACTATGCCTTATATTCATCCGTCAAGTGTCTGAACTGGCGGCTCTCTCACAACAGTCCCTCTTTTTGTGGTTCTTCATAAGGACAAGACCACTCTACGTTCCATGCCTTTGTTTCTCCTGTAGGTGATTTCCCCATTTCCACCTTAATGAGGACATACTTCTGCCCTCATTTTGCCCCTCTCCCTCGCACCGTTAAGAGTGGTCTCTGCGTTGTTTGGACGTTGTATGAGCTATTTGGATCTACCTCACAGCCACTGAATCTTTCAGGGGCTCCAACTCACTTTTTTGTTATTCTGGAGGGCCTGCATCAAGATTTTTTTTTCACTCTCAGGAGAGTACCATAGAAGTAGTCACAGAGCATCTTTGGAGGCCTTTATTAGGCCCGGCTCCCATGAAAACTCCCTACAATCTCGTTGGGGGGAAGGGTTGGCAATCGGGTACTGGAACGGTGTGCATCACTTTCCCTTAATCTTGTGGCATCTAAGCGGTTTAAAGCCCAGAGATCAGAGCTATCACTGAACCCGGCCACTAGCAGCAGGTCCCGGTTTTAACTAACATTTATTACCTGGGCCCACTCCATACTCTCAAACTAAAAATCATACCATGGAAAAATTCAGGTACATATTTGGAGATATTAAATTGGAGGGAAAATAATGATCACGTGGAAATTAGGCCGTCAAATCTGTTTTTTTCTCGTATAAAGGGGTTGTTCACCTCATAAGAAAATGAAAAGGACAGCTTCTGGACCCCCAGTAAAACTTAAACTCCCCTACCTCCGGTTCCTGGTACATTTTTGAATGGGAACATCACTGCTGCAGCCACTGACTGGCTGCCACGGTCACGTGCCGCTAATTTATATCACCACATCACATGATTGCTGCGACCAGTCAGCAGCTACTGTGGTGATGTCCCCCTTCGAAAGTGATTGCATGTCAACAGAAGACTGGAGAGGCACAGTGCTGGAAAAGGAGGTAGGTGAGTATAAGTTTTATTTTATTTTACCATGGGAGATGCTACTATCTTTTTTTTTTTTTTTTTTTAGTGCACAACTTTCTTAATGACTACTTAACTATCAACAGAATAGACTCTGAACTATAAATTTATAAACTTTGATTTACATTTTTTCACTCTACAGAACAATCGATTTTAAATGCTGCTGCAGATGATGTTAGGCAAAGTGAGGAGAATAGTGAAAATATAGCACCAGAAGGTAATGACATAGAGTAATTAGGATGTACACAACCACCCCCAGAGGGGTGTCTTTTGATAGGACTTTATGTGTGTTGGAGGAACTGTTGTATTTAAAATCTTCTATGTTTGTAAGGGTGATGTCACCAAACAAGTGTTTATAAAACCAATGACATTATATTCAACTGATCCCCATACTGCCTAAAGACTTGGCTAGCTGCTCCTGCACTACCGCTTATTGCCAAGTGATACGCAAGAGGTCTCTGGGGACCACATTTTAGCACCCGAGGACATTAAATCGCGGAACATGTGGTGGTGGGGGGGGGGGGGACGACCCACGACACGTGTAATGGAGAACTAAGTGGAATACTTATCACACCGAGCCCAAGGTACGTCATTGTGAGCTAGATATCACAATTGTTAATTTTCTTGCACTTACAGAGTACTAACAGTTTGATCGTAACCAATTGTTGTTGAATTCATAGACATAACAATTTATAAGGTTAATCTTGGTTAATACATAGACATGATTTTAGAAGAGAAAATAAGAAAAAAAAAAGTCTAATGCAATCCTCTGAGTATTGGTTTATGTCTAAATGTTTGGACAACTGTTCAGATGTCAATACATCTTAAATGATAATTGTTAAAGATGTCTGTTATTTTTACCACTGTAACTGATACCACTATCTGAACAAGTATTGGAACTCAATAAAAATATATTGAAAAAAAATATATATATATATTCTATGTTGCAACTAGAGATGGGCGAATTGATTATAACGAAGTGGAATTCGTTTAGAATTTCAGGAAAACTTCAGTTCTGAACGAAGTCGAAGTTTGGGGTACTTCGGGTGAACAAAGAGTGCTTTTGATTGATAAATGGTGCGAGCACATGGCGTTAATGGGGCAAAGCACTCTGGGAGGAAGAAGGGCATAGCCTGCATGACATGTGCGAGGGGATAAGCCAATCAGAGACCGGCGGGATTCTGTGACGTCACCGCACTATATAAGTAAGGGCGCGACGCTGGGAGCTCACACTCCTCTCACTGTGCTCATCAGGGAAGGTGCTGCCGCGACTGCTTGTAATAGCTCTTATGAAGACTGATTTTTTACAGCGATTTTTTGGGGGGTTTTCTCAGCTTGTCTCAGAAAATGCTTCTCTTAATGTTCTATTTCTGATTTTGTGGGGTATTGGATCTGAAGTCCAGTGTGCGTCCACTCCCGGTTTGCATATACATTTTAATGCTATTGCTCACAGCACATTTGAATATCAAGGGGGTTTCTAAGCCAATTCCTGTTGTATTCATTTTAAGGAACAGCGTTTTTATAATACCAAATACCACTTCATTTTTGGGCTGCTAAATTTTCTTTTGACATTTACATAGGGGTTATTAAGCGTTGTTTTTCTGGTGTGGTGACAAAAATAAACCCGTCTTTTTCACCGCCAAAAATTACAATTTTCCCTGTACCATAATTCACAAGCAAGGTTAAATTACAATTTTTTCCCCCTTTTTGTGTAGCGTAGAAAACACGCAATTGTAACACGCTACAAAGCTAGTAGTTTGTAGCAGCTCAATTCTTTTGCGCAATTTACATCCAGGGGTTAATTAAGCGTTGTTCTGCAGTTGTACTCAGTAAAAAAAAACTTTTTTTTTTCACCGCCACAAAAGAAATTCTGTAGCATAATTCATACCCGAAGGTTAATTAAGCCTTTTTGTGCTTTTATAGTCAGTAAAATACAAGAGTTTTGAACAGCACATACAAGTCAATTTTCTCCTGCCCATTTGTGGAGGCGCAATTTATATCCAAGGGTTACCCAAGCTTCTTAGGGGGTTCTTTTGGAGTCATTTTACAGGGTGTGTATTTTTTCATATACAGATTTTCTTCATAAAAACAGTGTCTGTACATTTTAGAACAAACAGTACTGTATGTCAGACAGAGAGGTGGCAGGCTCTTCAACTGGCGAGTGGCAGAGGCACAAACATTCCAGGCCCAGGTCGCAGACAGCAAGAGGACGTCGCAGCAGGCTTCACTCGGTGAGGCCACAACTGCCGCTGTCATCTAGCGGCCGGGGGCTGACTAGCAAACCCAGAGTTCTTGATTGGTTGACTAGGTCATCTACTTCCCCCCCAGATTACTTTCTGACAACCCCAGCCAAGAGTCGGTGGAACGTCAGACACAACCCTTAGTTGGCATGGCCGGGAGCGGGTCGCGGCCCTCACCTGTCCTCAATCCGGTTCGCTCACCCAGAGATCTACTATGTGGTCTGGGCTCAGCGCCACTATATAGCGAGGATGAACAATTTGAGGAGGGCGGTCACCCAGCTATTTGGCAGCGAAGAAAGGGGGCCCAATATCCCCTGCTTCTTGCAGTAGGGGGCAAAGTATTAGATGTTGAGAGTGGCATGGGGGTCATGTTGTTGAGGGGTCAGCCTCTGATCCCAAGACCGCTGATGAGGACAGCAGTGACGATGAAACACAAATAGATATGATGTAGCCGACCGCACTTGGGAGCCGGGTGAGGCAAGGGCTTCATCATCGTCAGGAGAAGAGGGCGTCAGCTTGCGCGTAAGGAAAGCGGCTCAGCCAGCAAGTTGGGTCTTTGTGGCCGTGAGTCAGCAGGTTAGCAGCAGTGGAGTCGGGAGCCAAGGGGGCACGGGGTAAAAAACCCACTTCGCAGATCCAAGAAAGTAGTGGCACAGGGGCTCCGCGGGGCAGCGGCGGCAGTAGTCACTCAGTGGCGGGCGTTGGTGGTAAAATCCGATACTCGGCGGTGTGGCAGTTCTTTGCTAAGACACCCGGAGGAGCCGAATATGGGTATATGTAGAATCTGTAGGCAAAAGTGAAGCGTGGCCAAGGAGCTAACGTTGGCACCAGGGCCCCTGCGTCAACACATGCAGCGTCACCATCCGGTGGCCTGGGAGAACGTGGCTCAGATGTGGTGGTTTCCAAATCCTGCCGCCGCAGCAACAGCAGCAGCAGCAGCGCCCAGTATCACGCATGCTATTGCAGCCAGTCAAGGCTCCACCCCCTCTGCAGAAGGGAGCTGTTTTTCTTTGACATCATCTTTCCCGGTCCAGATGCTCCTGCTCCTCGCTACTCATGGCGCCAGCAGTCCCTTCAGCGAGGCGATTGCAAAAGGACAACAGTATGCGTCCAACCATCCTAGGTGCAGCAGCTGATCGTGCTCCTGTCCCGTTGTTGGTACTGCAGTCCCCCCTTTCCAAATGGTGGACTCTGCACCATTCAGAGAACTAATGGCTTGTGCCGAGCCGAGATGGAGAGTCCAAGCCGTAATTTCTTTTCCAAAAAGGCAGTACCAGCACTTCATAAATATGTAGAACAGAAGGTGGGCCAGTCCTTAAGCTTATCGGTTTTTTTTCCAAGGTGCACGGAAGCGCGGACGTTTTGGAGCTGTAACTACGGTTTAGGGCCAGTTTCATGTCCTTTTACGGCCCCCTGGGTGAATGTGCTTCCGGCCCAGGCAAACCAACAACTTGGACAGGAGACGCCGCTTTCTCCTCCACGTTGTCAAACTGCTGCTCCTGCGCCAATGTCCGCCTCCTCCACCACCACCATCTCAGCCTCCACATGTACTGCTCCATCTACCCCAGTGTAGGGCACAGCGGTGTCACGCAGTTCTAAAACCCGGCTTTTCCTCGGCGAACGAAGTCACACAGGGGAGGACCTGCCCGCGTCATGCAGCAAGAAAATGATGTGTGGCTTTCTCCCCGCCAACTGCAAATCGGAACCTGGTGAGGACAATGGGAGGAACATGGTGTCCGCGCTGCACCGAGGGAGGGATGGTCCCTGCGCCCTGCATGGCGCACGTGTTCAATCTGGTTGTGAAAAGGTTCCTGAAGTCTTTCACCGATCTTCAGAACATTCTGAACATGGCCAGGAAACTGTACATGCACTTATCCATTCCTACAAAGCCAGGAACACCCTCCTCGAGTTTGCAGCGGCAGAACGGCCTTCCCCAACACCCCTCTGATATGCGATGTTTCCACCCGCTGGAATTCCAGCCTGCACATGTTGGCCGACTGTATGAAAGAGAAAGGCCATTAACGATTTTTTGATGTTCCAGGCAGAAAAGAAGTACTCCCTGTGTTTAAATTTGATGTCCCGCCAGTGGCAGCTCATGCGTGACACCTGCCGTTTGTTGAGGCCCTTCGAGGAGGCGACGTTATTTTTGAGTCGCCAGGACTAAGGATGAATAACGTCATTCACTGCTTCATGTCCTGGAACAGATGCTGAAAAATCTGTCTGGGCAGGGGACTGGAGAGTGGCGACTTCATCTCGTGGCCAACCCTGAGTCCGGTGGGGACTGAAATGGAGGAGGAGGAGGAGGAGGACATTGGGCAGAAGCATTGTCTGGTGTAATGAGTGGATTTTCTACCCAGGTGACAAGAGAGGAGAAGCAGGAGCGCTGGAGGAGGTGGATGGAGATGAGGAAGACGAGGCAGATGACCCCCCCAAAGCACCGTGGAAGTTACAGTGGAAATGAAGGCAGGGAGCCCTCGGGGTCACTTGTGCAGATGGCTGCAGAATGCTTTTGCCTGGCTAGTAACAGCCGAAAAAGTCGGCATTCGGCAGAGGGATGACTTTGGCTCTCCACCCTATTGGACCCTCGCTACCCGGTCCAAAATGGGAGCCTTTTTCCCCGCTATTGAGGGGAGGACACACTCACATACTATAGGGAACTCATCCGTAATCAGTTGGGGCCCCTGCCTATGTGCGCATCGTCCCTCCTCTGACAGGTCTGACCGGGGGGTTCCTCAGCGCTACTTTTTACTGCGCGGCTGCTGGGGGGATGTGGGGCGGCTAGGAGCAGTACCAGCTCCATCAGCAGTAACCTAAGTCTGGAGTCACTGATGAGCGCTTCCTTCACCCGCCTAGTGAGGAGGGTAAGTCGCCAGCAGCAGCAGACCTGGAGCAGTCCCTGAACCAACAGGGGTGGCCTACTTGGACAGCACTTGCCACCCCAGTTAGAAGATCGCTGGACTACTGGGAGCCAAACTGGATGTGTGGCCCGCAACTTGCCGATTTGCAGGGGAGAAGGGGGGTGGTCCTGCCCGGCCAGTAGTGTGGCATCATAGCGGGTGGTCAGTGCGGCAGGGCCATCGTTAACCCCACGAGAACCCGCTTGTCCAGGGGAAATGTGGAAGGGACTGCCCTTTTGTAAAGATGAATCAGGCGTGGATCGGCCAGGATTTCCACACACCAATGCCTTAGGCGTCCAGAATACATCAGCCATGACGCCTCACCCAAAACTGTGAGAAATGAGTCTGGGTTCAAACAAACTGCCTCAGCCACTATTCGATCCCCGCCACCGCCTGATCCCACACATCTGTGACAGTTTCTCCAATGCCCCCAAACAATCTTTAACAGGGACTGGTATTGCCACCACCTCCACTCTGTCATTGGGGCCACTGTCTGACCTCATGCTCCCTGCTGGGGCCCTGCTCCCTGTGACCTACACACTGTGTCATTGTCCCCTCTGTGGCCTACTCTGTTTTTGCCACCTCCAGAATGTGATTGTGCCACTGTCTGACCTCATGCTGATGCTGTGGCTGCTTCCGTGACATACACACTGTGGTCATTGTCTCACTCTGTGGCCTACTCCTTTTTTTTGCCACCTCAGAATGTGATTGTGCCACTGTCTGACCTCATGCTGCTGCTGTGGCTGCTTCCGTGCCCATACACACTGTGTCATTGTCCCATTTCTGTGGCCTACTCTGTTTTTGCCACCTCCAAAATGTCATTGTGCCACTGTCGGCCTCTGCTGCTGTGCCGTGCCCTCACATGTGTCATTGTGCCACTGTCTGCCCTCATGCTGCTGTTTGTGGCTGCTGCCGTGGACCTACACTCGGTGTCATTGTCCCACTCTGTGGCCTACTCCTGTTTTTGCCACCTCCAGAATGTCATTGTGCCACTGCCTGACCTCTGCTGCTGCTGCCGTGACCTTCACACTGTGTCATTGTGCCACTGTCTGACCTCATGCTGCTGCTGTGGCGGGCTCCCGGTGACCTACCACACTGTGTCATTGTCCCACTGTTGACCTCATGCTGCTGCTGTGGCTGCTGCCGTGACCTACACACTGTGTCATTGTGCCACTGTCTGACCTCATGCTGCTGCTGTGGCTGCTGCCGTGACCTCCACACTGTGTCATTGTGCCACTCTGACTTATTCCTGTTTTTGCCACCTCCAGAATGTCCTTGTGCCACTGTCTGACCTCATGCTGCTGTGGCTGCCGCCGTCACCTCCACACTCTGTCACTAATGTTGCCACCTGAGCTCTCAGCTTGTTTTTTTCCAGCTTTCTCTGGCATGACTTTATCAGGCTACATTCCGCTTCATTTTTTGGTCAGTTTTGCCCTCTTAAGTGCCCAGGGAATTTTATAGTGAAGCGATTCTAAGAGCGGCGGCAGTCATGTGCGTGTCATACTAAAATACAACATTGTATGAAGACCAAACCAAGCTCCCTCTGCATATTTAAGCATGGCACAACGTTCTACAGCACCCTGCAGGCTCTGTGCAGCCTGGAAATTAGCTGTTTTTAACGTGATTCGTGCCAAAGTCATTCGGAACGAAGTTATTTTTTGCCGAGAAATTCGGCGAAGTGAACGAAACGAATTTCGGGAAATTCGCCCATCTCTAGTTGCAACTGTTGATTCTGTCTTTTGTTCTGTGACTTGTTTGAACCCTTAGGGCTTGTTCACATGGTTTTCACTCCGTGTTAACTACGCTTTTTAGATCCATCTCTGGGACCGATAGGACGGACCCAGAGACGGATCTAAACAATTAGCAGTGAGATTGTCACTGCGGTCTATGAGGAACACGCAGCGGTGTTCACATGAGAAATCGCTGCTGTGTGTTCACCTCCTGCCTGTCGGCTCCATCTTTGAAAGAATTGCATGTCAATTTTTTGATCGGTTCCGTAAAGCGAATCCGACTGGCAGGAGAAGAACATGCAGCGGCGATCTCTCATGTGAACGACGCTGCGTCTTCCTCATAGCCCGCAGTGATAAACCCACTGCTAATTGTTTAGATCCGTCTCTGGGTCCGTCCTGTTGGTCCCAGAGACAGATCTAAAAAGCACTTGTAACACGGAGTGAAAACTCCGTGTGAACAAGCCCTTAATGTCTCAGCGATTCTTGTTTACATTGAATTTGTTTTTTCCTCCTCAGCTTGAAAGAGCCGTAACTATTTTATTTTTCTGTCTACATAAATGTATGAGGACTTGTTTTTTTCAGGACAAGATGTACTTTTTAATGGAAAGATTGACCATACCATGTACTGTAGCGAGAAACCAAAAATAATTGAGGTTTTTTTTACATACCATTAACATACTCGTTAATGGTAAAATGTTAAAAAACGTAATTGCAGCATTTTTGCACAAGCTTTGTTTCTACAGAGTTTACTGTTTGGTATAAATAATTTTTTTCTTTATTGAGCAGGTCGGCAGGATTCTGTTGACACCAAATATGTAGGATTTTAGTTATATAATGGTATTTGGTTAAATAATGGTAAAGTGGGAAATAGGTCGTCAAATGTGTTTTTTTTCTCATTTAAAGGGGTTGTCCACATCATAAGGAACTGATATCTGCAGCTCCTGGGCCCCCAGTAAAATTGAAAAACCTTATACTCCCCTACCTCCACTCCCTTCTTCCAGCACTGCCTCTCCCTTCTGTTGACATGCCGTCACTTCCGAAGTGGGTCGTCACTGCAGTAGCCACTGATTGGCTGAAGTGCTCACGTGCCACTAATTTACATCACTCTGTGGAAGTGAAGAGCTCCTAAAGGTGGTGTAAGTAGGCACATGAACACTGCAGCCAATCAACGGCTACAGTGGTGACATCCCTGTTTGGAAGTGATGGCATGTCAACAGAGGATCGGGGGACGTGGTTTGCTGGGACGGAGGTGTGATAAAGTTTTCTTTTAGGCCGTGTTCCAACGGCTTATTTCGCCGTGGATTGGCGCCGTACTGGGGCCCGGATTTGCCGCTGCAGTACGGCGCCAACCCGTCGGAGTAATTACGGTAATCCACTGTTCATAGAGAACAGTGGATTCCGTCGCTCCCCCCCCGCTCGCGAATCCCCCCGGCGAGGAGAAAAGACTGTTACAGGCCCCAATACGCGCCGTGGATAATGAAAAGTCTAGGGGGCCGGCGGGCCGGGGCACCGCCCCGCCCCTTATTCAACCGGCTTCGGCAAACCCGGGCCGTGGTAATAAGCCGTGTGAACGGGGCCTTATTTTACTGTGGCCCTGGGAGCGGCTGCTATTATTTTCTCATGAAGTGGACAACTCTCTTTTTGACTTCTTAACTATTTACAGAATAGACTCTGAATTCTATAAACCTCATTTAGGTTTTTTTCACTCTCCAGAACAATTGATTTTAAATGCTGCTGCAGATGATATTAGACAAAGTAAGGAGAACAGTGAAAATATAGCACCAGAAGGTAATGACACAGAGTAATTAGGATATACACAACCACTGATCCCGGCTGCTAACAATAGGTCCTTGTTGTAACTAACAGTTGTTACTTGAGCCCGCTCCATACTCCCATGCAGTCTATTTATTGTTCATGAAACTAACAAATCATTGGCACGAAAAAAAAATCAAGTTTATATTTGGTGATATTAAACTGGAAAGAAAAAATAATAGCAAAGTGGTAAATAGGCCATCAAATCTGTTTCCCTTGTGTCTTTTCCAGCAGCAGAATAATGGGGTTAATCTCCCCCCTGCTAACTGACAGGACAGATGGAACTTTTAATGACGAGGAGGAGGAGTATATTATATAATAGCCCCCAAACTCCACCACCTTATGTTTTTTCTGTCCTAAAGGGCGGAGGAAGGGTAGAAGGTTCAGACTCATTGACCCTCTTATGAGCCCACTTTTCCACAACTTTGTTTTTGTTTTTTTTGTCTTTGTTTGGTTTCCTATTTAACTTATATTTCGTTCTCTTTTAAGTTGATAATTAGACGTTATATTTTAAATACACAATATATGTTTGTCTAAGTTTTCTTTTGAGCGATTTTTCGTGTTTATCTTGGGATCTCATTAACTGACTATTGTTAGAGTCCCATAACATTTTTTTGTGGTTTTTGGATCAGTGTTCTAGACAGTCTGAACTACAAAAAATTACACGAGGGGGTGGAGTTTGGGGGATATTATATAGTATACACCTCCTTATTTAAAGTTGCATCTGTTCTATCAGCTTGCAGGGCAGAGATTAACTCAATATTGTGCTGCTGACAAGGCAAAATAGATTTACATTCTAAATCTTCCGTTTTTTACTCATTTGTCCACCTCAAAATAAATTAATAGCAGCAGCTCCCAGCCCCAGGAAAATAAAAAGACTTTTAGTCACTTGACTGTGGTGTCTGGTTCTACCGCCACCACTCCCCGGTCTTTTGTTGACAGGCCGTCACTTCCGAATGGAGACATCAGCGCTGTAGCAGCTGATTGGCTGCAGTGGTCATGTGCAACTAATTTACTAACTGTTTTGAAGTGAACAGCTCTGAACAGTGAAATAACAAGAGGACATTACCACTGCGGCCTGTCCGCAGCTAACGCAGCGATGTAATCATTCGGAAGGGACGGCATGTCAACAGAAGACCGGGGAGATACGGTGCTGGAACTAGAGGTAGGAGAGTATAAGGCCATGTCCCCACAGCAACGGTTTGTGGACATTTTTTCAGACGGTTTGCGGTTTTGCAAATCGTCTGAAAGACCGGCTGCAAACTTTTACACGGCCCGCTATGGAAAACACGTGCAGCAATCCCCACTGCATGGTATTTCAACCTGCCGTCGGCCCGAAGAACATTGTGCTTGTTCATTCTTCCGTCTGGTTTTCGGACAGAATATGAACAAGTGAATGTGAAGGGGGACGGCTTTTCTCCACTAATCGCGGAGAAAAGCCATTCCCCGGCAGCCGTGTGTTAAACCGACCGGTATTTGTCCTGTGCTGTGGGGACGCGCCCAAAGTTTTCGTTCTTTTACTGGAGGCCCGGGACCTGTTGCTATCATTTTCTTATGAAGTGGACAACCTTTTCAATTACCACTTAACTATCTACAGAATTTCTGTCATTTATGAACTTTGATTTACATTTTTTCACTCTACAGAAAAATCTGATTTAAATGATGCTGCAGATGATGTAAAGCAAAATAAGGAGAATAGTGAAAATATAGCAGCCGCAGGTAATGACATAGAGTAATTAGGATATACCCAATCACCTCTAGAGGGGTGTCTTTTGGTAGGACTTTATGCGTGTGTTGAAGGAGCTGGTGGTTGATCCTGTCATTTGTTCTATGACCTGTTTAACCCCTTAACACCTAAGTGAATTTTATTTACGTTCGTTTTTTCCTCCCCGCCATAACTTTTTTATTTTTTTTGTCTGCATAGACGAGGGCTTGTTTATTGTGGGACAAGATCTACTTTTAAATGGAACTATTGACCATACCATTTAATGTAAGGGCTACCAAGAAATTCTTTGTGGGATTTAGCATAAAAAATTTAATTGTGCCATTTCTGTCTGGATTTCGTTTATAGGGAATTCACTGTTTGGTAGAAATAACAAAAAC